>JAHKKF010521083.1:0-12127 GCA_019740295.1 Labeo calbasu | reverse complement strand
TATTTTATTTTAACTTATATTTAGCTATATTTTAACATCTTGTTTAATATATATATATATATATATACTTATATATATTTTATATATATATATACTTATAACAATTTTTATTTATTTTAGACCAAATTTGCTGCAGGTTGTATTCTGGATATATATCAAAACTGTATAATTTTACACTATATTAAGACATATTCTGTAATATTTTAAAATATATTTTTAATATATATTTTAAAAAAATACTCTTTTATAGACTGTTTAAAATGCTATATATTACATTTTATTTTATATTTATTATTTATTACATTTTAAATTTTATTTTAACTAATATTTAGTTATATTTTTACATCTGTATTCTGGATTGTTATTATAGGGGAGCGCGGGGCACAACCTAACACTTTTTGAATTTCTCAGTTTGTGTGAATCCACGTGGGGTTCAGAGTATAATTTTTTTTTATCCACGTTAATTTCACACCTGTCTAGTACAAATATGTGGCTTTGTTTCATAATTGTAGTGTATACATTTTTTTTGTTTTTTACCTCAAAAGAAAGGAAGTGAAATGTGACAACATGCCCCGTAGGTGGGGTACATTGTTACATGTGAGGGGCACGTTGTAACATGACCATATGACAGCTTAAAATGTTATCTGATCGAATGAAAAAAATATACACGACAAACTAAAATATTTTGTCAATAAAATAAAATGATTAACTTTTTCAAATAAAATAATGGTGTTTTTTAAGAATTAAAAATAATCACATTTTTGTTTTTCACAATGAACACATCGCAACCATGGGTGGGACGGCCCTGATCGCAAAACACAGCTATACAGTATAGTTCAAAACAATGTGCGCAAATAGATGAACACATTCAGACATTCCAAAAAACACATAAACGAGCCAAAATGCTTTACATTTCTTGAGATAATAATTTCTGAACATTAAACGTCGATTGTGAGTCTTTATTCACCTGTTTCTTGTGGTTTCTTATTAAAATCCCTAAAGTAAATAGTGAAAATTACATGGCTAATGTCATAGAATAACATAGTTTAATAATAGCGGGGCAGATTGTAACGCAGTGTTACAACGTTCCCCATCAGCGCGACTGGAATTTAAAACTGGTTAGTTTCTTCTGCTGACTTGCCAAGCATTAATAAATATCTAAACTGATAAATAACAGATTGGAGATTAAAATAATAGCAAATTTGTCTCATTTTAAATGAATACTAAAAACAGAGATGAAAAATTTACTTTTACTATGGTAAAATAAATATTCAGCAATATCTTAAAAATGCGTTTGAATTTTGGCACACTTTTTTCTCTGTATAGTGTTGCCATGGCAACAAGTAAATACCGTTTGGTTATGGTAGCGTGTGTGGAAATATTTAAACCACGTGTGTTACAACTAACCCTGTGCTCCCCTATATACTCACATACATGTATATATATATATATATATATATATTTTTTTTTTATTTTAGATTTTTTCTGCATTCCCTTTACTGGCAAGGACATGGGTGATGTGGCCTTAAAAGTTAAAAATAAAGCATCTTGGGAGGCATCATTATTATATATCTACCTGTTGGAACAACCTTTGTGTCAGTAGCATGCCTGTGGTGTCTTAAAGTGCTGTCTAGGAAGGCAGCTCACTAGATTTACAGAGCCGTTGTGGCTCTTTATGGAAACTGACAAATTTTTTCTGTCTTTTTATGGTGGATTTTAAAATGTTTTATCTTTTATTCCGATTTGCAACCAATTATAGAACTTCCCTGGTTGGCCACACGGTTAGTTAGGCTTGGCACAATGTTTCGATTGTTATTTTACAGTCGACAATGGGGTCATTAATGTTAAAAGCAGCCATTTTTGGATGAAAACCTTTGAAATAAGTCATTTAGCTGTTGATTACAGTATCTTTGTATGTGTTTCCCCTCGTTTCAGCTCAAAGGATCAGCGCAAGCAGGCGTAATGAAAAAGGAATCAAATCTTACAGAAAGCTGCTTTTATGTCTCCCACAGGGACCACAAAGGAAACGCAACATTTCCGAACCACAGTCGGGCTGTGTGATTTCTCACAATGCATATCCGTCCTTACTTTATTTGAATCAGAATGTAGTTAGTTAGCACTTGTTGTAAGCGTGGGGAACTAGAGGAAGTTAGTGTACACTTGTGTGTGAACACACACTATGTTTGCTGTCCCAGCCGGTGGGCTGCAAATTATGATCAACAGCATGTATGTACCCGGACCCCAGATGGGACGTGCTTTAAGCACACTTTATTTTCACAGCCGAAAGTTTCCCAGATTTGGATGCTGTATGGTGCTTCGGGCTTCTTGCCAGTACAAAAGAGAACAGTGATCCAGTATTTTATTTAAAAGCTTCTCGTACAACAATGGGCTGCTAGAATGCTCATCAGGGGATATGCCATGTATTGCTCAACTCAAGACAAGACATATTGAGTGCACAAAAGAAAGAGCTACATGATATAGTGCTAGAAGGCTTGTTGACAGGCGTACCTGCTCTGACACCCTGCTGCTGATGTTTTGCACCATGGAATCAACTGCAAGTCATTGACAGCAGTATTTTATTCGATTTTTTAATGTGGCGGCGAGTGAAGATCTAAGGGTGAGACTCATCCAATAAAGGCTGCCGTTTAAAGCAAGAATAACTCCAAATAATTTTAAAATGATAGATTAGTCTCTGCTGTTTATTATCACTAAAGGTCCAACAGTGGAGCCAAAGGTGTTTTTGAACGATTTGTTTGAATGGCTCACTTTTAATAAAACCAGATTGTTTTGAATAAATCATTTAAATTGGCAATTTAATGACTCACTCATAAATCATAGTTGAAAAGTAGGTGGAAAGATCCTGGATGACCTAATAGTACTCCATGAGGTCACAAATGAATGTGAAATCTCACTAATAAAATAATCAGATTTTCATACTTGAAATATCCAAAGATCACATCTTCAATTTAAGTGCAAATTAAAATAAGATTTAACGAATCTTTTAATCGCATACAAAATAAAAGTTTGAGTTTTCCTAATATACACACACATATATTAGGCAAACGTAAACTTTTATTTTGTATGCGATTAATCACGATTAATCGTTTGACAGCCCTAATATGAACAAATCCCTCTTCAGGATATAGACAGGAATAAAAGTGTAAAGTTTGATGTGTGTAAGTGCTACTGAAGCAGAGATTTATGGCTCAGTGTAGGAGAAAAAAGCCATTTTCAGAAAACGGCCTTTACAAATATGTATTGTAATTGAAATCTATTGACACAAATAGATAAAGTGTTATAAAAGAAACTCAACAGTGTCTTTTGGATGTTTCTTTTCACTAGTCTAAAAAAACACTTTCTGAAAAACCAGAAAGCTGAAAATCTCAAACTTGACAGGTGCATGAAAAAACAGTGTTTTTGCCTGCAGTTTCTCCCCTTATCTCATATTTTTCCTATCATAAAACAGAAAGATAGTAAGGACATTGTTAAAATGGTCCATGTGACATCAGTGGTTCAACCTTAATTTTTTGAAGTTACGAGAATACTTTTTGTGCGCAAAGAGAAAACAAAAAAAGGACTTTATTCAACAATTTCTTCTCTTCTGTGTCAGTCCACACGCATTCATGAGAGTACCACAATGCATACTTGTGGTGCTTCTGACACAGGATCTGGCATTCTGATGTAGAAATTGCTGAATTAAGTCATTTTTTTTCTTTGCTCACAAAAAGTATTCTCATAACTTCATAACATTACAGTTAAACCACTGATGTCACATGGACTATTTTAACAATGTCATTACTGCCTTTCTGGGCCATTAGAATGTTTCAGTTGCGTTACTGTCTATGCAGCGTCAGAAAGCTCTCAAATTTCATAAAAAATGTCTTCATTTGTGTTCCGAAGATGAACAAATGTCTTAAGGGTTTGTAGTAATTAATGACAAAAATTAACATTTTTGGGTGAACTATCCCTTTAAAACCATGTGTTTTATAATAAGAAAAGAGTTATCAGCCTTAAAGAGGTCATCGGATGCCCATTTTCCACAAGTTGATATGACTCTTTAGGGTCTTAATGAGAAGTCTGTAACATTGGTTAAAATTTCTCAGTGGTAGTGTAAAAAATACCCTTTTTACCTTGTCAAAATCAGCCATTTTGAAAGTGAGCCGTTCTGTTGCATGTTCCTTTAAATGCTAATGAGCTCTACTTGCCCCGCCCCTCTTTTCTGTGGGGTGACTAGCTGTAATGTTTACTTTAGCCGCATTTAGCCATGAAACTTGCTAATTAGCTTATTATTTAGAAAGATGATTTGCAAAG
Source organism: Labeo calbasu (assembly GCA_019740295.1). Lineage (NCBI taxonomy): Eukaryota > Metazoa > Chordata > Actinopteri > Cypriniformes > Cyprinidae > Labeo > Labeo calbasu. The sequence continues at coordinate 7,816 of JAHKKF010521083.1, read as the reverse complement.
ATGCATTAAAAAACCTTACACTCTTTTCTGCTGTAGGTAAAGCTGGATCACGAATGATTTGCGCGAACATAGACGCATTTATGTAGATCGCCGGGTGCATTTCCTTTAAAAACGAAAGTACCGTTAACTGTCTACATCCTCAGATGTCGGGAGTAAATAATGACTGCTATGTATTCAACAACAGAACACCTCAATCGCTCATTCCGAGACATTCTTGTCTTCCCCTGCACCAGAGTCGAAACAGTGGCGGTCAGACTGTTCTTAGCTCATTTAAGGCGGATCTAAGGTAAGACGGCCTTGTCAATCAACTCTCGTGGGAGCGGCCGTGGTCTGTGTGACGTAGGTGTTGGACGATATACCGGTACTTAAAAAGTATCGCGATACCCTGCTTTTAAAAACGGTACGATTCCGCATTTTACTAGTACTGGTACATTAAGAATGCATTTTAATAAGAGCCGTATTTCTGCATGTCTGTGTTAGTGAATGGCGCAGAAGCGCAGTTTTGTGTACACACATACGCGTGACGCTCGCGGTGTTTTCAGCCTCTGCCGCCTCAATATATGAGTACATGAACATAATCTCTAGAACTGCTCTGAGAGTCACTTCATGAGCATTTTACAGTTTCTTTTACAGAAAACTATCATCATATAATATACAAACCGAAACCTAAAGGTCTTCACAGCAACCTGTCAAAATAAAAGTTCGGTTTAACTTGACAGTCAGAAATATATTACTTAATGTAAAGACAGTACTACGACTAATAATAAAAATATTATTAAAACAATGTTTAAGGAATATATACCAGAAAAAAATATTGACCAGAAAATTGTAAATACACAACACAATATTTCTGAAAAAAGAAAGAAATAGCCTATAATAAATGAATTCTTTATCAAATTTAATTATCCTTTATAAATTCATTAGACATGCTGTTGATTATTAAAATGTAATGAAACGATTAAAATAGAATCCAGAAAATTAATAAAACATGTAATTTTTGTTAAACTTTAAAAAAATTGCTGTTAAATTAGTATCGGTTGAGTAGTAGTATTGTGATATTTTAGTCAGGTATCGTATCGAAGTCAAAATTTTGGTATCGTGACAATAGTGTGACGTCACACTAACAAGAAGCTGAGAATGGCCTGATTTGAAAAAGGGGATATTACCTAATATGATTTAAAAAACTACTACTGGGTGGATTTTTATCATTATAGGGTGGTTGTGTACACACACTGCCAACACACATTTATCTACAACATGTAAAAGTGAGTTTTACATTCGATGACCCCTTTAAAGCCATTCCCTAGTTACTACAAAAAAGAGAGAAAACTTCTCTCATGCTTGTACTCATTTGTGTTAAAATAGCTGGACACGTTTTTACAATTAAAGTTTTGTATTTGCACATTACAAATTCCACGCTGTTGGGTCCCTAGGAAATACTTTGCGTCCTGTGCTGAGCTTTGGATCTGGTGAAACATGAAGCAATATTAGTAATGTAATTCAGTGCAATAAGGCAGTGCTCATTATACATATTACCCCCCAGCACACAGACACAGACTTAATCTCCCCCTCACAAATACTCGACATAATGGACGAAATATGCCAAGAATACTTATAAAACTCATTTACCCCTAAACAATAATTCTTTCAGTCCAGTTTGTGACTGTAATCTTGTTACCTAGTGAGGGCACAACAGCAGACAGCCTCACCTGTCTGTTCAAAGACAGTGGAAACAGGTTCTGCCTCTGTGTTTCTGTCTCTTCTCTGCTGTGCTCACTGCCACTGTCTCCTGTGTCACACTCTCTGCTTCCCAATGACTTCCTGTCCTGTCAACTTCTTCCTCACCTTGCCTTCCTCTGCCTCATAGCCTTCGTGCAACGTTGTATACAGCAGCTATGGATACTCTAATGTTCAATACTTTAATTCAGCAAAGATGCATTAAATGTTGTTTTCTTAAAAACATTACATTTTCAATATTTATAAAAATAAATGTTCTTCAGTTTAGCATATTAGAATGATTTCTGAAAGATCATGTGACACTGACGACTGGAATATGAGACAAAATATATCAAATTCAGCTTTGCTATCACAGGAATAAATTACATTTTAAAATAGATAGAAAACATGCAAAAACATAATAGCAGATGTTATATTTATAATGTGAAAAATCGCAATTTTAAATCCACAGCCGCACATGCTGCTTAGTTGATGACCATCGCTGTATTTTTTTGATATGTTCCCCTCACCAGAGAGCAAAATTTGGGCCTGTTTTTCCCTGATAAGTGCTGGAAATCAGAATCCCCTGCTATTCTGTGTTAAGGAAGTCATCTCGTGCAGGTTTTCCAAACAAGTGCTCACTGCAGCCTTTGGCATTGCAAGTGACATTGGCGTCCCAACACCAGAAAGATATTGGCGTCCGTGCCACTATTGCTGCTCTGTCTAATGCTCTCTGCCTCATGGGACCTAATTATGCTCATTTTCATTTTGGCTGAAGCTCAGGAGTGGATGGAGGGTAGATGTGCAGAATGTAGATACAGCTCAGAAGGGGTTTTGTTGTGCCTATATTTAGACTGCCAGTTCTGGCCATGGACCATGAAGCTGCGATGCATTGCACACAGTTAATCTGAGGCACACTGATACACGGCCTAAACGCATGCCTGCCTAGACGCGGATAGTTTGGGGAAGTAAAGTTTTACGTGCATTAGCTTCGATAATATGCCAGCAGCACTTTGGATCTGAAATGCTTAATATGGAGGAAATCTCCTTTGAGAATGTATAATTGCTTTTTTGCTGGTCAAAGTCAAGTTTTAGAACACTTTTGGAATAAGAATAGAGCAGTTCGCTGCAAAATTAAAGTTTTTGACTCACCTTTATGTCATTTAAAATCTAACCTTGTTTTTTTCTTTCATGGAAAACAAAATGAAAAGTATTTTTTTGCACAGTTATAGTCAAAACAGGGAACCATTCAAAAGGGATACCGTTTAGGTCTAGACACATGGGTTTGGAATTACTTAACGGTGAGTAAAGGGTAAAAAGAATTTTCATTTTGGATTCTGTTTTAATTCTGTTTAAAGGAATAGTTTAACCAAAAATGAAAATTTGCTGAAAATTCACTTACCCTCAGGCCATCCAAGATGTAGATGAGTTTGTTTCTTCATCAGAAGAGATTTAGAGAATTTAGCATTACATCACTTGCTCACCAATGGATCCTCTGCAGTGAATGGGTGCCGTCAGAATGGGAGTCTGAACACATTATAAATAAACAATTCCACAAGACTTAATCTAATGTGAACTGAAAAGCTGTGTGTTTGTGAAAAACAAATTCACATTAGTGCATCTTCAACTTCAAACTAGTGTTTCAGTCTAAAATACAAGTCCAATATCCATAATATTGCATTTTCCGGTGAAAATGTTGTTTCATCTGAACCAGGAGAGAAATATGCACAGATCAAACGTATTTTGGCCAGAAATGCCTTAATTATGGATTTGTTTCTTACAAACAGATGTTAGGTGATTGACTGGAGTCGTTTGGTTTTCTTGTGGATTATTATTATTAGCTGTTTGGTATTATTCTGACGGCACCCATTCTCTGCAGAGGATCAACTGATGAGCAAGTGATGTAATGCTAGATTTCTCTAAATCTGTTCTGATGATTAAAAAAATATATATATCTTGAATGGCCTGAGAGTGAGTACATCTTCAGAAAAATCAACATATTAGAATGGTTTCTGAAGAATCACTAAAGACTAATATGACAAAATAAATAAAATTCAGCTTTGCCATCACAGGAATCAAGTGCATTTTAAAATATATTATAAATAGAAAACAGTTATTTTAATTGTAATAATATTTTACAACATTACTATATTTTACTATATTACTATATTTTTTTATAAAAAATGCATTATATTTATAATGTGAAAAAATTTCATTTTAACTCCACACGCTGCTAAGTCGATGACTATCGCTGTATTTTCTTGATATGTTTCCCTCACCAGAGAGCAAAATTTGGGCTGTTAATTGATGGACTGGAGTTGTTTGGATTACAAATTTTCAGAAAATTTTAATTTTTGGGTAAACGATTTCTTTAATGATGGAGCTTTTAACATGAAGTCAAGGGTCGGTCAGAGTTTAAGGGCCAAAAGTGCCATATTTACAACCTCATATATGTTTTTTTTTTATACTGACCATGTCTTTTAAGAAGAGAAAAATCAAAATGAAATGACATACATTTTTCTGTGACAAAATGACAATATATGAAGATGTCAAGAATGTTAAAAAGGCACTGCTGATAGGTGTAGTGAATAGGGAGACATTTGCACGTTTTGAAAAGGTCACTGCTATATGGAGACAGTTTAATTGCCCCGTGTATGTACTAGAGGTGAAACATTATCGTGATTTTGCCTCTATTGAACACCTCTTCCTGAGGAAGTCAGACCAATTGATCAGAAAGCTCAATATTTCAATACTTTCAGAAGTCTAAAGTGAGCAAAAAAGTCAATACACATTTACATCATTTCCAGTTTTCAAGTCTCAGCTACTGATGCACTGTCTCATTTTGTCCATTTAAACTATAGGCTTGTTAAGTCCTATGTTTTAGAACTAAAATATACTCGCCAAAGGTATAATTTAAGGCAGTGGCTATTAAGTGTAAATAGCAGGATTTTCATAGAATATGCTATTTACACAGTGCAAATAGCTATGGATTCTATTTACACTATGTTAAAATAGCAGAATTTTCTGCTATTTATACTTAATGCAAACAGTGGCAATTTTTTGCATTTTTCTTAGTATGATAGTACATTATAAAACAGTATGCAATAACGTATTGAGTGCAAATTATAATTTTAATTCAAATTATTAAATAGATGCCACCTTATTGGGACAATAAAGCCCTCGCTACACCTACCCGATACTTTCTTTTTTCAACTTTTTGATTATTTCCCTAATTTGTATTGAAAATAAATGCTTTCCAACCTGATGTGAGCTTTAAAAATGGAGAAAAAAGTGACTGATCGTGTCAAAAAGACTACAGCATGCACTTTACCATATACGCCACTTGAGCTGTTGACTAACAATTGTTCTTTGTAGTGTTGACTAGCCCAATCACACGTTGGTGGGCGGAGTTGGTGTAAATAGCCTCTGCCAACAAGGCGGGCTATTTTTTTCATTGCAATTTGGGTGACAGCATCAAACTCGAACATGTATATGTATACTAAATGCAACGAAACATTTACATTATATGGTAGGCCTATGTAATATAAGACGTTGAGCCATTTCAGTGAGCCAAACTGTTCATTTACATGAACTTTCCAAGTGAACTGATTAACTACAATGAATCAGACTTTTCAAAACTCCATATCAGAAAACACTTGAGTGTTTACTTTGCATTTAGTTCATGCATTTTCTTCAGTTTGAGTCATTGTGGCCCATTTGTGCACCTGTTACATCAGCTGTTCATATACCATCAGTCACAGTGATGTGTACAGAAAAAAAATTGTTTTTTAACATTTATTTATCCTTTGCCATTCCAACTACAACTTCAACCCGATTATTTAGATGGTTATATATTTATGTTTATGCAAGTGGTGTTTCATCTTGTCTCCAATACACAGCAGGACAACAATATAGGTTTATCCACCTTTTTTACCCAGCTACATCTTTGCTGTGCATCTGCTGTCTCTCTTTTGCATATAAATAATTTTTAACATTCTCTGCATTTTGCAAAGTATTCAGTTCTATTAGTTCTGATGTTTTGACACCTCAAATGATGTGTCATGTTCATGAAAGGTGTTATACTATTTTTGCTAGAAATCAGCTGTTTTTCTCCTGACAAACAAAAAATTTGGGAGGAATTAAACTGAGGGTGGAACTTGGCTCTGTTGACCTTCCTGAACACCATTCAATAGCAAACACCTACCAAGTATCCAAAACACCCTAACAACATGCTGACAACCAGTCTGGAGGCCTTAGGAAGCACATAGCATGGCCTGGCAACCATCTACAAAACCCTAGCACTGGGTCAGACAAACACCACTCACATTTTCTTAAGAAAAAGTAAATGCGACTGCTTGTAATTACAGCGGTTCTTCATTTAGAAAAAAGATCCTGCTTACTCCAGCTGCCATGTAACAAATGCTAACAAACCTCAGAAGTGCTGTCTCACATAAGGCCACATATATTTCCAGCGTTTAAAATGCAAATCAGCATCCTGGCACCTACGGATGATTCATAGCTTGTTAGCGCTAAAGGTGAGGCATGTTGTATTTATACATTGGAAATGTAAATCCTGGATTGAAACCTGAAATCAGCAACAGATGGAGGCCAGCTGTAATTTCACCGAGTAGATCCATTAGAAATTAGGCATGTTGTACACCTGTCTCAGAGTAATTACATTTATTCAGATGTTACGTGGGTGTAGAAGGATCGCCAATAAAGAATCGGTGAAGAGTAAAACAGTATGTTTACTAACTCAAGCAGTCATGCTGAAACAACCTTTCTACAGATAAGGTTGCTTGCTACTATAGAATTTGAAATCATTTCATTGGTTGAAATTATAATCGTGCTCGTCACGGTTCTTTATTCTTGGAATGGAAGTGCAAGATAATAGAAAGACTTAGTTTCCGGCTTTTTAGGGTTCTTTGTGTCGATCAATGCCTGAAGAGCACACCTGAGACAATCTGTTTTATTAAACGTTCTTCCATTAAACTCTATGTAGTTGTGCTGTGGATCATTTTCAACAAAGTCATTTATCATGCCCAGGCATGGGTTTTGGGAACAATAGAGAGACTAGAGAGAAGATTATGGAGGAAACAGCCATGAACTTGCGCACAGCCTGAGAGGGGCTTTTCATCAGATGCTGAAATGAAGTGTGCCCAGAGCCTCTGACTGATATTTGAATGATTCACATGGTTTAGGACGTGCAGCTATGTAAACATGGTTGCTCCAGTGCATCTGGATCACAACAATGCAATCCAGACTCACAGATTTCTTTGCATCCAGCAAGCGATGTCTGATTATTGAACAAAACATTATTTGTATTTTTAATTCACTATTATGCAAGTCAGTAAACTAAAAGGGATCAGCTTCTTTAGCTGTCAAATTTAGTTGGGAAGCTGTTGTTAGCAATACTGTGAATTATTAATATTATTTATAATTTACCAATTTTATAAACGCATACCTAAAAAAATAATTGTTAAAGTATTGTTAGAGATTTCTCTGCATCTAGTAAGGGATGTCTGATTAATGAACACAACATTCAGTGTAACTGCTCTGCATATTATGTAAATCACTCAACTAAAAGAGATGCATCTGTTTAGCAATAAAAAATGTGCTGGGGACACTGTTAATAAATAATTAAATTATTAATATTATTCATAATTAAAAAAAAAATAAATGCATACCTACTGTGTATAAAAATATATATATATAAAAAAAGAGATTGATCTCTCTAAAAGAGATTAATTTGTTTAGTAGTAAAGAAAAAGAGATGGAGATTGAAAAATTTGGAAAAATGTATATTTAATTATTATAATTATGTTTGATATATTTTATAATTTATTGCTTTATATTAATTTTTTTTTAATAAATACATAAATAAGAGATGTCAAATCGAATAATCAATACATAATATATATATGTGTGTGTATGTATATATACTTATATAACACTTATTTAAGAAATATTTACATGTATGTATGTGTGTATATTAAGTTGGCAGTAAAAATAAATAAATAAATAAATAAATAAATAAATAAATTTATTTGCATGCAGCAAGTTGGATCTGATTTGCATATTATTTGTAAATCACATAACT
>JAHKKF010521082.1:14608-39012 GCA_019740295.1 Labeo calbasu | reverse complement strand
GGAGCACCCCTATTTCAAACCTTTCTTTTGTGGAACATAAAAGAAAGTATTTTAAAGTCTGTTGGTAACAAAGCAGTTGTGGTTATCCTGACTTTCATTGTATGAACAAAAAAATACTGAGGTGTTTCTCAAATTATCTTCTTTTATGTTCCATAGTTTATGTTAGGCCATTGTAGCCTAAATGTTTGTGTGTCATACATTTTATGTTGAATCAAATAACATATTTTTTCTAAAGCTATAATTTGTAATGTCTACTTGATACTTTCTCATTTAACACTTTAAATAATCTTTTGTGGGTATTTTCACAGTTCACAATCAATTTTTCGATTAATTAATCGGCACATCATGTAATTAGTTAGGTTAAAAATTGTAATCGACTGACAGCCGTATTAATAACAAACAACTAATTCTTTAACTTGGAAAATATACCAACTGTAAACAGCCTTTAACAGAAGCCAGAGATGCTGAAGACGAACGTAATATTGGAAGAAAATCCTAAATATTGAACTGAGGGTTGTGGTTTATATAAATGTGAGATGAACTGACTGTCTTCAGAAAAGTTTAGATGGTGTTTTTGGTATTTTCTTTTCGTCTTACCTCCATATACTGCATATTAATGTAGTATTTAAAAGCACAGCGCTGCTTTGTTTACAACGGTAATAAAAACGCTATATTGCTGCTGTTCCATAAGCGCCACCTGCTGTCAGAGAGTAAATTTGTGTTTTCATTTAACTTGTCTGCTGTTTTTGTTTAATTCAGGTTATTTTTTAAGTAACATAATTTTACAAAGCTAAGGTCAGACCATTGTATTTTTGCTTGAAATTTTCAAATTGTACAATCTAATTTAGGTACAGTTGTTTTTTCAGGTATTGGACTACAGTGGTTGCACTGTAACCATAAGAATCGGATTTGACCTTGACTCGTCTTTTTCAGTCTATATATGTGACCCTGGACCACAGTCATAAAGGTCAATTTTTTGAAATTGAGATTTACAAATCTCAATATAAGTTTATTTTTTAGATTTAAGATAAGCTTTCCATTGATGTATGGTTTGTTAGGATAAGGCAATATTTGGCCGAGATGCAACTATTTAAAACCTGGAATCTGAGGGTGCAAAAAAGTCAAAATATTGAGAAAATCGCCTTTAAAGTTGTCCAAAGTAAGTTTTTAGCAATGCATATTACTAATCAAAAATGAAGTTTTGAAATATTTACAGTGGGAAATTTACAAAGTATCTTCATGGAACATGATCTTTATATCTTAATATACAATGATTTCTGGCATAAAAGAAAAATGGATAATTTTGACACACATACAATTGCTACAAATATACCCATGCTACTTATGACTGATTTTGTGGTCCAGGGTCACGTATGTTAGTACGGCATATCATATACGTGTCGGAAAAATGCATGTGTAACAGCCATTATCTTAACCGAACAACATTTGGTTAAGAATCAATTTTTGCTTCCCAGTCTTGTAGTATTCATGTTTTTATTATTGTGAGAGTGAAAATATGCAATTTTGTTTCAGAATCAAATAGTTTAAGACCAAGGTTTGTTTTATCTACAAATCTCATTTTACATTAATCCTTTGTATCTGATTTAAATTAGCTCTCATGTTTCAGTTGGCCTGTTTAGTTATCCCTGGGGCTTTTAACGGGTAAGACTGATGAGGCATTTCAGTCAGTAAGCACTAGTAAAAACTCAATTTGAGAACAAAGCCACTCAGATTGCAGCACTGCCCCAAGCTACTGAATTTTTGAGTGGGATAAAGCCTATTATTTTACCATATGATTCTAATTATTTACGTACCTGTAAATATGAGCGCCCACGTGAAAAACATTGGGTTGTATTAGCTCTTATGTCAGTAATTTATGTAGGGGATGACAGCAGAGCGTGGAAAAGTCTTGATTTTGAATGAACCTAATTTAATACGCTTAGGACCCTGCCACAGGTAGTCAGCAGTCTGGATGTAAAAAGCTGCCTCCAAGAATGAATTACCGCAATCAGATTAATGTTAGAGATTGTCATTATAATGTTTCGGTCGCATTATAGCAGGCTTCGCGTTGCAAGCGGTGAATATCATTATCTGGGCACAACAATGGAAATGCTGATGCTCGTGGCTGTTTGCTGTTGAAAATGTTGAAACAAAGTGAATTTCCCCCGTTATATTTCTTCATTTTTCTGCATCTCCTACGAATTATCCAGCTTGATTCCATTTCAGTGGAAATGCGTATTATAGAAAGACACAGTAATTGCTGCAGACATCAGGCATTCACTGAGAAAGTTACTATGCTGATTGCACAGGAAATGTTATTATTCCCTAAGCTTAACTGGAAGCAAGTCACTGCATCTATTAAGAATCCACCCAACCAAAGAAACATATTAAATCCATACAAGATCCAGAGGTCCACAATTTGAATATAATTACCTAGATTGATTGATTTTTCCTCCTCCGTGATTGTGGTAAATGATATCATTCATTTGCTCAAGTGAGTGGAATAACTACAGTCTGACTTCACATAAGACGCACTGTATATCATCAGTGTATTTTTAGAGTTCAAAGGACTAAATGCATTTTCATAATCAATAAACTTCTGCTGTTTTTGCTTTGAGCTAGACTTTTCTACAGAAACTCTGCCCTTCTCTAGCCTTTAGTGACCTACAGCAATAATTTCATCTGCAATTCTTTATTAATTATTCTAAGTACATGTTGCACAATCTGAGTACAGTTCAAGCATCAAAGCTAACACTATTATTGCCAATATTTTTCTTTTCTTTCCAATATTTATGTGTCATGTCACATGTTAATGCTTGACCAGATCTCTCTTTATGGTCATGCACTTACAGAATTACAAAAATAAATATGCTTATATTGTAAATATTAAAAACAAAAGTAGTAGCCTATTAAATATTACAAATATTTGTAAGTAAATGTTGCACAATCTGAGTGCATGTTTAAGCATCAAAGCTAACACTATTATTACCAACATTATTCTTTTGTGCGATTTGTGTCATGTCATGTGTTAATTCTTGACCAGATCTCTCTTTATGGTCATGCATTTACAGAATTACAAAAATAAATATGCTTAAAATGTAAATATTAAAAACATAAGTAGTAGTCTATTAAATATTCAAAATATTTTAATTACATGTTGCACAATCTGAGTGCAGTTCAAGCTTTAAAGCTAACACTATTATTGCCAATGTTTTTATTTTGTGCCATTTATGTGTCATGTCACATGTTAATGCATGACCAGATCTCTCTTTATGGTCATGCACTTTCAGAATTACAAAAATAAATATGCTTATAATGTAAATATTAAAAACATATAGTAGCCTGTTAAATTTTATAAAGATTTTTAAGTACATGTTGCACAATTTGAGTGCAGTTTAAACTTCAAAGCTAACACTATCATTGCCAAAATTTTTCTTTTGTGCAATTTTATGTGTCGTATCTCATGTTAATGCATGACCAGGTCTCTCTTTATGCACTTTCAGAATTACAAAAATAAATATGCTTCTATTGTAAATATTAAAAACATGAGTAGTAGCCTATTAAATATTACAAATATTTTATTTTGTTGCTAATAATAATAATAATAAAATAAGAGTACAGAAAATCTATAATTATGTACTATTCAGTAATTCTTCATGTAATTTAAGTTATCACATTTTTCTGTTTCTGAATTATAATGACCAGATCTCATTAAAACAGAAAGAGAGCCATTTTAAATAACTATCACTCATAGAGAGGAAAGTGTTTTTTTTTTTTTTCTTTTTTTTTTAAATCAGATCATCAAAACTCTTTAGCCTGTTATTTTCACATTGTTAACCATGGTTTTATTGAAGTAAAAGTGTAGCAACCGTGTTTTTTGGTCGATTGATTCTTATTTGTATGACCACAGTTTTACTACAAATACCACGGTTAAACTATGGTTAATGTAGCAAAACCATGTTAATTTGTGGTTGCTATGGTTTAACTATATTAGAGCATGGTTTTTTTGTTTTATTTGTAGTAAAAAGCATGGTTAATTTTCATAAGGGCAGTGGCTAGCAGCTCAAAAGGCTTTTAAAATGTAGCTTTTTATAGTTAGCAGTGTGAGTACTGATAAAATGAAGTCTTTCATGTAAAAAAATTAAGCAAAAGCCCAAACAAAATGGCTAGTTTGTCGTAGCTAATCTTTGACAATGAAGCTGCTTTCAGTTGCGTTTCACCACTTGTCTCGATCGGCTGACTGTTATTAGTGCGTTTGATTTATGGTAAGTCCTTAAGCAATAATATCTGCTCCAGTCTCTTCCTCAGGACTTGTTGTTCTATTGATCGACAACAATCACCAGCCAAGGCAGCGCTTCGTTCCCTTGATGCTTGCTAATTAAGATTCTGGAGCATCTCCTTTGTTCTGCCTGATCTGTCCTCTCTGTGTTCTCTCGCGTCGGTTGGGTCATATGGTGTTGCAATCGCCCATGTGGCTTTATGCACTTAAATCTCGGTCTGTGTCATGGAGTAACCCTTAAGTAGAAAACAGTTTGTATGTGCCCACAGACAGCCAATAATTATCATAACCCCACAATGCGTACAGAAAAGGACCCTTAAGCTGTTTAACTTAAAAGCTAATGCTTCAAAAAGTACATAAAACAAATAATATGACTAAAACCGCAACCCTGAGAGACCTCATAATTGTCTGCTTTCATGACACCATCTATCCAGAAAATTACTCCTTAGTTCTCAAGCCTGTTGGGCAATATCACAGAGGCTATCGCAAACAAGAGAAGCTTCAGAAAGCCTGGGCTTCCATAGGGATTGCTAAAACCATACGATTAGCCGGCCATGGGGATCTATTCCCATATAAACAATTTCAAAAGAGCAGTGCCTCATAGCAAACAGCGCTGCTCCGCGGCTGCCGCCTTTCCTGCTCTCTCAAACTCTTTGTCCTCCATTCAGACTTTTCAAGGCGATCTCTTATTTCCAACGAGATCCATAAAAGATGAAACAACCTTTGCGTTGATCTGCCTCAGATCTGAAGAGGAATACCTAGAGCTACAGTAGTGTTCTGTGTCTATATATTGAAATGAACTGCGAGGGGTCTGGTGCAATAGACGTTGTTTTCTCCCACACACTTCTCCTGTAGATATGAGTAGGCTTTTTGACCCTCAACTTTGGCATGAAGAAGAGAACGCCTCTATAATTAGATGCTACCGGTGTTGAAGAGTAACTAACTAGAAAAAGAACCGATACTGTTAAATTAGCTTTTGTTTTCTCAGTACTGTAGCTAGACAGTAGTTCAGCTGTCAGTTGCTTGACAAAGGGGTCTTTATACACGGATTCAAATTCAAGAAAATGATTTCTGTCTAATCAAAAATGCCCTCCTAAATAATTCTCTCTCATATGCAGCGAATTGGCTCATTTACAAGGATGAAATCTATAGTGCCCATATATTTGTGTATAAACACTACAAGTCAAAAGTTTTTGAACAGAAAGATGTTTTTAAAGAAGGCTTGGTCTGCTCACCAAGCCTACATTTATTTGATCCGAAGTACAGCAAAAATAGTAAAACTGCAAATATATATTAATAGAGTTCAGATGCAAAACCAGCTGAAAGCCATCTCAGTCAAAAATGAGATAATGATACTGAGTGAATGGTCCTGACACATATTATACATCCATCAAATACTTTTACTTCAAACTCGCTAAATTCCAGCCTCAGCCCAATCCGAAGTGCCAGTACTTACCTAGAAACCTATACAAGTAGCCAGAAAGAAATGCTAATTTTAAAGAAAAACGTCAGATGGATTTAGCTGGTTTTGCATCTGAACTGTTCATATATATATATATATATATATATATATATATATATATATATATATATATATATATATAAATATAAATTTACAGCATCATTACTCCAGGCTTCAGTGTCACATAATCCTTCAGAAATCATTATAATATGCTGATTTGCTGTTCAAGAAACATTATTGTTATTATTATTGTTGTTGTTGTTGTTGTTGTTATTGTTATTATTATTATTATTATTATTATTATTATTATTATTATCAATATTTATTTATTTTATATTATATTAGAATTATATAGAAATTAATAAATTATATGAATTAATACTTAGCAAGGATGCTTTAAATTGATCAAAAGTGATGATAAAGACGTTCATAATGTTTCAAAATTTATACAATTTCTGATAAATTCTGTTCTTCTGAACTTTCTATTCATCAAAGAAACCTGAAAAACTTTTTTCTACTCAGCTGTTTTCGATATTATAATAATAATTATAATAATAATAATTAAAAATATTTTTGAGCAGCAAATCAGAATGTTAGAATGATTTCTGAAGGATGTGACTGGAGTAATGACGCTAAAAAATCAGCTTTGAAATCACAGGAATAAATTACATTTTAAAATATATTTAAATAGAAAACGGTTACTTTTAAATAACTTTTTAAAAACATTAAATCTTACTGTTCAAAAACTTATGACTGGTGGTGTATGTATGCACATGTATAGACGTGTGTTTAAAAAAAGGCAGGAAAAATGTGAAAAAAAAATAGTAAGAAAGGTTAGCGAAATTAGCATTTTAGTATTATTTCTGAAGAATCATGTGACACCGAAGAGTAATGGCTGCTGAAAATTATGTTTTTCCACCACATGAATAAATTACATTTCAAAATGTATTAAAATAGAAAATTGTTGTTTTAAATTTAATAATATTCCACAGTAATATTATTTTTAATGAACACATTGTCGTAGCCTTGGACAACATAAGAGACTTCTTGTAAAAAGAAATAAAAAAATCTTACTGACCCCAAACCAGTGTGAAGACGATATAAATGGAATTAATATTTATTGTTCAATGATGCAGTATGCTGTGAGCAAGTCTGAAGCCAATGACTGACTTTTTATGTGTTTTTCGAACTAAACGAAGGTTCAGAAACCCACAGGAAGTCTCTTTTAGCGTGCACTCATAAAACGGAGAAAGTCCAGTCTTCGCTGAGGTCAGATTCACTCCTAACATATTACATTCCAAATCAGCCATGTCATTCGCCCGCTGCGTGGTCGACCCAGTGTCCTGGAGAGCCGTAACTGCGATCAGACCCCCCCCGCTCATATTACACAAGGCAGACCTCCATTAATCAGCCATCTTGGATGAGGCCCAGCCCTGGTGTACCCTTAACACTTTTAACGTGCAGTTTGTCAGCCATATTGATGTATCTGCTGGATGTATGCAGTAACTTCCTTGAGACATTTTGACAGCATTGTCTTTTCAATGTCTGTGGTGTAATATGGGACTTAATACAGATACGCATGCTGAAAACAGCTGTCAGAAAACTCACTCAGGCCAGAGCACTTTGTTACAGACTGCTGCTCATGTTCCATGGTAAGCAACTGTGTTCATTAGTACGTCATTTTAAATGTTAACTGATATTTTGCTATAATCCACAACCTACTGTTGAGAGCGGTAGGCTTGAGTGTCGAATCTTCAAGCTACTGCCTACATAGACATTTGTCTTGTAAGGCAGCATGTTACGTATCATGGAACACTATATGTGAGTGTGACCAATTTGGAACACTCTACATGGTAACCACATGCCACTCAGTACAGTCGCAGTACAGTTTGAAGTTAGCATGTTGCTAAGCTAATGGTACGATATTTGATACACAATGCTACTTACATCTATGCATTTGGCAGATGCTTTTATCCAACTTTCATAGCACACACACACACATATATATGTATATCTATCCATCCATACCATATGTGGAGCAGTTGAATAATCTATTTTTATTTTTGTAATTTATTTATTTTTTTATCCATTATTTTATTTATTTGTTTATTTTTAATGTAATAGGAGTTACCATCTTAGATTAATTTTTTTCTCTAAACTTCAGCAATATGTTCAGTGATTGCCTTCTTTTGAATGAATGTTTATTTAAACTAATGTTTTAGATTAATTATAATTATTGGAATAATTTTTACATTTTAAAATGGTTATTTTTGTAATTTTTTTAATTTACTTCATTTGTTATCCATTATTTTTATGTATGTATGTCTGTATGTATTTAATAGGAGTTACCAGTAGGAGTTTTTTTTTTTTTTTCTAAATTTATAGCAATAAATTCAGGAATTGGCTTCTTCTGAATCAGTGTTTATTTAAAATAATATTTAGATGAATTATAATTATAATTACTTTTAGATTGTTGAAAGTTGAATAATAATTTATTATTAATTTATTATTATTAATTATGTTTATAAATTTTATATCAGTGTTCATTTAAAATATTTTAGATTAATTCTAATTAATTATTACTAATTTATAATAATAAATATGTATCTGTTATTCTTTATATAAGTGCTGTCAGATCAATAATCACATCCAAAATAAAAGTTTGTTTACATAATGCGTTTACTGTGTATATTTATATATAAATACACATACAGTACGTGTACACATTTAAGAAATATTTACACACACACACATAATTGTATATACATTATATATATTTCTTAAATATATACATAAATGTGTGCGTATTTATATACACAGTACACATATATTATGTAAACAAAAACGTTTATTTTGAATGTGATTAATCGTGATTAACCGTTTTGACAGCAGTACTATCTATTATTAATATTTATTTATGAATCCATTTTTGTTGTGACTTTTATTTTTGTGTGTGTGTGTGTGTGTGTGTACTGAATGAAAGAAGTTACCATTTTGGATTTATTTTTTCCTTTTACTCACTGCAGTACATTCTGTAATTAGACACGATGCTTCTTTTTTTTTAACAGATGTACATATTTCTGTTTATTTATTATTATCTTACAGTCTTTTTTTAAAATAACTTTATGCGTGCATTTTTTTTTTATTTATGCTTTCCCATTTTAAATGAATAGAAGTTTGCTTTTTCCTAAGCTTGTTGCAATGCACTCTGGGATGCTTTCTCCTCGACGGATTCAACACTTTTCTTAGAATTTGGCGATAACTGGTTATCCTAGGAGGCTGCATAATTAAGCTGCCTACCTTTTGGAACAGCCTTATTTACTGTGGCCCTTCAGCAGTGTGCTAGAAAGGCGGCGTGGCGCTTATGAGCTATCTGACAAACTTATTGAAAATGTGCTCTGGTGGCACGATGATAAATGAGAGGATGAAATTAAGAGGGTTTAAAGAGGTTAGCCATGCAAACAGGATTTGCCTCCAAAGTGGTTTATCAATGAGTCTTTGTATTAACACTAGATATGATAGCAAATGCTATTTTGGATGATGAGCACTCGACTTAACAAGCACAACTCAATTTCCGAGCAGACGATTCCTTCCCTGCCACCCGTTTTGAGTAATCTGGTCCCGGCTGCGTTATTCAAATTACAATTGAATTCATCTTTCACAGCTTCATCTAATGCAGGCGTTTCTCTAGTCAAATCATGCTTTCTTAATGTGTTCATCAATATAGTATATCTGGGCCCCGGGGGACAGAGTGTAAAAGAACTTAACAGGAGAGATCTGTTTCCATAAACGTGTAGGGGATTATGTACCTATGACATTTATTAGCTTTACTACGAGGCCGCTGAAGCAGAGAGTCTGTTATCGCTCGCGCAATAACTCATTTTATGTATCGGCACATGTAGTCGCCGAGACTGTGCTGAGAGCTAATGTTTATTATGCCCTGTGAAGATTCGCCTCTTCGCGTCGTCCCCGTGGGTTTAAAGGCATCAATATTTTCCTACTTTACCACTTCGCTCCGCACACAATAGGCTTCGGTGTCCAAGCTTCAAAGGCCCGGACTGTCTTCCTTTGATTACAGGTTACTATTACACAAGACGGTCTTTATTTGATTTAATTGGATCATGGAAAGGTCTGATTCATTATTTACAGGTAACTGAAGGCGAAAATGATTTTGTTGTGTGCAATTTTTTCGTTTTTATTTGTTTTGTCCAAAAACACAGCATTTGAAAGGGAATTTCAGACATGTGCTCGCTTTTAACCCAGTCTTCATTTATCATTTAGGAAGATAATTTCACTAATGGGCGTAGGTTTATGCGAGGTTACCGCTGCACGGAAAAACCACGCACTGATTCATTGTGAAATATTATACGGTTGCGTTCAGTAGTCGCGAACTGGTCACGGTTAGACCTTGAACTTTCCACGGCTCTTAGAAATCCACCACCTCGGTGAACTGCAGCAGCTCGAGCTGGAGATTTTTTTTTTGCTGCTATTGATTAATGGTCAGGAACTGTAAAACATTTGGGAAATGGAGAGATGGGCTATAATCAGACTATGTTACATTCCCTCCGGCTATTTACAGACCCAAGTGCCCTTAGCCTTAAGAAAGTTAACATTTTTACCTCAGAAGCATTTCTGAGCTCTACAGTAAGCGTGAGCTGGTGGGCACCATCAGGATGCTGGAAATCGCTGTTCCTATCTCTCATTGACTGGCCAAAGATCATCTCTTCAGTTGATTTACAGTGCATTATTTTTTTCATCTGACAGCACCGAATATTGTTAAAGCTCTCTTTTGTCATAGAATCGTTATGTGCTTTTGTGAAATATATTGCTCTATAATACAACATAATGTTAAGGATATTTTCCGCAATTGCGTTAAGCAGCAAAAGACTGATGTGCTAGTCAATTGGTTTAGTCCAAATTGATGTGGTTGACTTGTGGCTGAGAACCCGACCTGGCGGAAAATGTTGGCAGAATCGGGAATCTTGTTTTGTCTTTCATCAGCCATTTTCTCACAGCACTCATAAACGTCTGAGCTGGTCAAAATGGCCAACTTACAGCAAAATGAACAGCTTGAGAAGTCAATCTCATTAGAGACCGCTTGAGACTGTCCCTTGAAATGAAATCATTTTTCTTGGAAGTGCCCCCAGCTAACTATGATTAATTGTGAGTGCTTTGGTTTGGTTTATTGCATTGTTTTATTATGAACCTTATCAATATTGCAGCGACATTAGTGGGTTTTTTATCTATTTTTTCCCGTGTTTATATTTCCACTTTTGGTTTTGCAGGATTTTACTTTCCTTGACTGGCTCAATAATATTTAGCATATTTCCATCCTCACCCATTCATTTTGTGGTAACTGTTTTGTTTAGCATACTAACAATGCTAATATCCTATCATGAAAAGCCTGTATGTGCAGTGACTTTTATGAAAGTTGATATGTATATTCAGTAGAGACTACCCTTTCTTTTAAATGCATCTTGTTGGACTGGTTCCCTTTAATGAAAGTAGACGACAATTTGATTCCGTAAGTTCTAAAATAAGATCTGGCCCCACTTTATATTAGGTGGCCTTAACTACTATAAGTACGGTGTACTTATTGTGTTCATATTGTATTGCAAACACTTTTGCTGCTATTGAGGTGGGATACAGGTAAGGTTAGGGCAACCCGATCTCACGACAGTTCGTAAATTTTACGTGATGGCTAATTCGTATGAATTTGTACGACCTCACGTTTTTGTTAAATCGTACGTATTTTTTGAGTTTCCTCAATTTGTTTGAATTTGTATGAATGACCTACCCCTAAACCTACTTGTCAGTGGGGTCTAGATAAATCGGACAAAATTGTACGAGTGAGGTCATACGAATTTGTATGAATTAGCCACCTTATAAAATACATACAAATTGGTCGTGTGATGGCGTTGGTTAGGGACAGGTTTAGCAAAAATCGTAAGAATTCATATGAGTGAGGTCATACAAATTTGTATGATTTTTGCTAAATCATATGTATTTTTATGAAATCCCCAATTTGTATGAATTTGTACAAATGACCTACCCCTAACCTAGCCCCTAAACCTACCTGTCACTGGGGTTGTGACAAATTGGACAAAATTGTACGTGTGAGGTTGTACAAATTTGTACAAAATATTCACCTTGTAAAATATGTACAAATTGGTTGTGAGATAGCGTTGGTCAGGGACAGGTTTAGCAAAAATTGTACGAATTCGTATGAGTGAGGTCATACAAATTTGTACGATTTTTGCTAAACCGTGCGTATTTTATGAGTTCCCCAATTTGTATGAATTTGTATGAATGACCTACCCCTAACCTTGCCCCTAAACCTACCCGTCACTGGGGTCTAGACAAATCAGAAAAAATCGTAAGAGTGAGGTTGTACGAATTTGTATGAATCAGCTACTTCATAAATTTTACGTACAAATTAGTCTTGAGATAGCATTGGTTAGGGACAGGTTTATCAAAAATTATCACGTGAGGTTGTACAAATTTGTAAGATTTTTTCTAAATCTTACATTTTTTACGAGTTCCCCAATTTGTATGAATTTGTACGAATGACCTACCCCTAACCCCACCCCTAAACCTACCCATCACTGGGGCCTAGACAAATCGTGCGTGAAAAATCGTATGAGTGAAGTTGTATGAATTTGTACGAATTAGCCACCTCGTAAAATACATACAAATTGGTTGTGAAATGGCGTTGGTTAAGGACAGGATTTGCAAAAATCGTACGAATTTGTATGAGTGTGATTGTACAAATTTGTATATTTTTTGCTAAATCGTACATATTTTTAGGAGTTCTCCAATTTGTATGAATTTGTACGAATGACCTAACTTATCAGACAAAAACGTAAG
Source organism: Labeo calbasu (assembly GCA_019740295.1). Lineage (NCBI taxonomy): Eukaryota > Metazoa > Chordata > Actinopteri > Cypriniformes > Cyprinidae > Labeo > Labeo calbasu. The sequence goes on along the minus strand of JAHKKF010521082.1, from coordinate 26,404 downwards.
AGTGAGATTTAGCAAAAATCATACAGATTCAAAAATTTGAGTTGTAATTTTTACATGCAGGTATTTTTTAAGATAAGTACCATGTGCATTGTATCAGATGATTCATTTAAATGTAAATACATAGTAGTTAAGGCCACCTCATATAAAGTGGGACCTAAGAATTTACCAGGATATTTTTTAAGAGTTTGTAAGTTAAAGTTTTTAGTTTATTTAAATATATGTATTAAATATATTTATTTATTTATTTATTTTAGCGCTTATTTAATTGGTTGAAAATTAATTCAGTTTTTACAATATGGCTATGAAAATAGCATCAGCTGTTGACAATCTCAAATACCAACCTGTTATCTTAGTCAAGAAAACGAGGTTGCTTCAGATGACTAAAAAACTAAATGTATCAGAAGAATAATTTCTCAGAGCTCTCTATAATAACTGGGGAAGGGTGGCCAGTGACCTCAGTAATACAATATGTGTCAAAACAGACTTTATTATGATTATTAGGATATATGTCTCACAGAAATGAGTGTGGTCTGTTTCATTGACAATATTGATTTCATATTATGTGACCACACTCTCACAGCACTATTTTGATGAAGAATTTCAGTCGTAATGGTACACAAAGGACACAAACAATACTTTTCAAGTGTGTTTGTCTGAATGTCTGATTTCAGAGTTCCCCTCAGGAAAGCGCTGAAATATATTCAGCCCACTTTGACCTCTTGCACTTAGAATGTAGGGTGTGAGACCGTAGCTTAGCCCAGTAGCCCTGTGGTAATCCCGTAAGAAATCCTTTGAGGCCTTGACAATCCTGCAAATACCCACAATCTAAATGTGAAATTTCACATTTGCTTCATGTCATGCTAACGCATGTCTTGTTTGTTAAACCATCAGTACTTAGGCCCGGATCTTCTTAGGCAAAATCAGACCTTCTTAGGCAAAAGATGTTGTTTCAGGCACTGCCCCTCTCATTAACATGTTGTTGCAAAAAAGGAGTACGAGAAGATGTTTGCATTTACATTATAATACATTTGACCCTTAGTCAGGAATTGGCATATAATTATTTTCCCCTCGAGTGCTCTTTATTTGTAGGAGCGGAGGGATCGCTTTAGCATGGCTCACAGCGATACTACGCCGTGTAAACTGCTTAGGTGGGCTGTTTGCTTTTCATTAACATTCACCCAGGATATGCTGAGGCTCCATCTGCTGAAATCTCAGTTACATTACTGAAGAGGGAAGAGAAAGAATCATGACCTTCTACAGAAACCAAAGATGAACTTTATTGTTTGATGCAGGATGATGGTATTTTGTTACTGCACACACCATTTTGGGTAGTAATCTCAACTAAAATGCCCCATTTTTAGTTACTACATGACATTACACCTGGATACAGCGTGTGATTGCTCATTCTTTCCTATTTTTAGTCATTTTCATTTGATCGTCTTGTGTGCTTTACATTTCACGGGTGTTTTTTTTCTGCATGCGAGTTTCTGCTTAGCCTCTAGCTCGCATTTTTGTTACCTCGTCTAAATTGAGCCTGGTCTGTTTTTGAGAATCTAATGCTGTTTCATCTCTGGTTCACCCTTTAGCAAAGGCTCAAATGACAAGCATCTCAAATGCTGAAATGTTTAGATTTCTGTTTCGCCTGCATTGTTTTCTCATCATAGTTATGGCAGTTTGATATTTTCAGAGATGCGGTATTTATTTTGACAATGTGCTTTATTGTTAACAGTTCATCATAATAAGCATATAATGGCCTTCTCTGCCGTTCTTGTGTGTGTGCGTGTGTGTTTTTGGGAAAAGTCCTTTTGAAAAAGTTTTCTCTTGATGTTCTGTAAACCTGCTCTCTTCATGTTGCTGACCGTAAGGGTTAAGGAAGTAATTTTTGCCCCAATACGGGTCTCCACATTGGACTTTGAATCAAATTGACAGTGACAACAGAGAAGCTGAAGGACTGGGCCATGGTTTACACAAAGCTTAGTGTGCGGTTTAGATTATACACAGCAAAAAGTCATGGTAGATTATCAAAAAAAAACTGCCAGACAAACAGTTTGTCCCGTATGGACAAACAATTTGAATTTGGGGGGTTTTGAAACACAACATGCACGCATGCTGAATGCATGTCTCAGTAAATATTTTTGCGTACTGGTGTGGTAAATTAAATATTATGATAATGGTTATAAAATACTTCTGATCTTTCTTTTGATGCATTTTTAGATCTATTATTATGTCTAGAACAAAGTTCTCCAGATTGCCTACCCTTGAACATAGAAAAACAAACAAAAAAGTATTAAGTATTGTTTAGTCACTTGTAGAGAATAAGTAAAATAACTTTTAAAGTAACAGTCACTATGGAGTCATTTCAGACAGTTGCATCTGTTCACATCTTAAATGACATTTACTTAATGAGTAGAGACTGTGACACATAGTGTGCAATAAATACGGTAAACAGTGAAATGGATTTCAAAATTTTCATCATTCAATATTGCATCGCTGCATTGCACTCACATGAGAACGCTTAACTGGTTTTATCTCCCAATAGAGGGAGATAGACTAAGGGCATTGAAAACTCACTTGCCGTTCATGCATCTGACTTTGATTCCCACTAGTAAGAAAAAATATTCACTGTGTCGCCAGCCATTCAGTCGTGAAGCTCATCTGAAAGCAATGGCAATGCCAGAGAGAGTTGACTCGATTGTTTATCACTTCTTGTAACCAGAAATGAAACCGGCATTGATCACTATCGAGAAAAAAAACGGCAAAACAGCGCTGGTTATCATTAATTCCAATCAAAATATTCCTGTAATTTTCTATACAAGTTCTTAAGCTTCAGAGAAGTTAATATCAGCAAGTATAATATTTTACAATAATCAACAAGGAAAAAATTAAAACGCAAAGCATTTTAACAAGAGATAAATGTTTGGTTTTATCTGATTTTCTGTCTGGAAGGGCATGATCTCAGAATCAATATATTTTAGTTATGTCTAACTGAAGGCGTAATTTAATTTAAACAACATAAGCTTTCACAAAATATATACAGCATCCCATTTAAGCCTTTTGTTGTGAAAATGGAATAAACAGGAAACACTTTCCTCTGAACAGTAAACAAACAGAAACGTTTTCGTTGTTATGCATTGTCAGACTTATTGTAGATTTTATTTATCTTTTCATTGAACTGAATAGGTTTTTAGTGGCCTGTTCTATATTTCATATAAACGCACACTTTATAGTATAAAGTCTTTTTTAATGTTTTTACAAATGAACTGATGGTAATTTGTAATATCTCACCTTTTCCGAAATATTGGTCTTTCTGACCACTTTTTGTTTTGAGAAGATCAGGTTTTTGAACCTTTCAAATGGTTTTTTAACTTCTTACAGGTAAACCACCAAGGTACTGTAACTTGTCTCTCAAAGTGGAGGCTAACAGGTTTTGAATTGTAACTTTTATGCTGCAAGAGAAATGGCACCTAAAGAAGAGTCTTGCTGCTTTACTATTCTGTTAGATCCAGGTCCTGTAGGGTTTTAGTTTGATACTTCAAAATACAACAGATTTAGACTGAGTAAGAAAGCAATACCAGACCAAGAAAACGGCTAGCGCCTTGGTTGTGATTTAATGGCTCTAAAAAACAAAAATGGCCCCAGATGGACAAATTGCTGTCAGCCGTTGTTTGACAATCTTTCATTCTCCTTCAAGTTTTCATGGTCAAACCAATATTAAGGCTTAATTCAGTGGTGACTTTTGAATTACAATCGCTCTGAACAGATTTCTTTGTTTAAAGCTCATTTTAATATTTCAGCTGTACCCAGAACTTCCATGCTTTAAAGTTTGCCTCTGGACTCTGTGTTTTTTATTGTTTTAGCTGCATGATAGCTTGCTTTCATCGATTCAGTACATTTTAAGTGGCTGATAGTTGAACACATTTTACACATTTTACAGTGTTTTCTCCTACAACTTAACATAAGGAACCAAAAATTGGCTACAAACGTGTTTTATTGTCAATTGAATCTGGAGATGTTAACTATTGTCAAAACATTGACTTCATATAGTTTTTATACCTAAACAACTGAAGTTCACCTCTAGCGCATTTCTTGTGTTTTTGCTTGAATTCCAGTGTTTGAATTCAGAACACCTTTTCAAATAAGGAATTGTAAACATTCAAATATTTAAAAAGTTCTTGAGATTCCAGGTTACTTACTTTATTCACTCTCATTAATTTTGCATAGAAGGAGAACGTTTACGGCAGAAGAACAGATGAATGTTTTCCAGTCACTGAAGCCCAGCTCCTTGTTCATTTTGCCAATTGCTAATGAAAGAGGATGTCAAAGACTGAAGTTAACGTATCGTAAAGTTAAAAATGCACTCGAGCTCCTGAAGACCTGATGTGGACGCTTAGAACTTCTCCAGCTAGAATTCCCAACATCTCTTGTACATCTTCTTTAGAGCCTTGTTGAAAAGATTTGAACGGTAAACATTTCCTTGCACTTACAGGGAGAAAAAGTATTTATGTAAGTTATGCATGGACATACAGTCTGGCTGGTTGATAAGGCTCACATGAAACTAAATGGTAGCATCTGTTAAGTTCAGTGGCGAAGATGCTCGAATAAGCCACGTTTTTGCTATTTTTAAAATGATTTCATTGTCCTATGCAGAAAATAATTCAGCATTTCATAAAACGTCTCTCATCAGTTAGATGTTAGAGTAAGTGTCTCTACCGCAAAAGTACAAAAATGAGATGTATCTTCTATAGTTTTTCATTATATGCCAGTGCTACGATAAACGTTTTATTATAGAAACCAAAAGGTACATCAGCTTTAGTATTGTCAGCCATACGACTGCAATAAACTTCAAGTCACTTTTAATGTGAGCAATAACGCTGATTCAATAGAAAAAAAAAAGTTTAGTTTGGTTTACTTTTAATTAAAAGGTTTCATAGGCTGCTTGCTTGTCTTTATTTGTGACTTGCGGCCAATATAAATACCTTCGTGTGTTTGTGCATGTTGAAAAAGAAGCCGTGACTTGGTGTGGTTTGATTGATGGCGGTTCTACGTTGCCAATTATTAGCGCACATAAAAGGATGCTGTTATGTTCTGCTTCATCCAGCAGACCCCAGCCAGAGGTCATTGCCTAAATGTGCGGGTATCAGCCTCGGCCTGTATCACTCCATCTTGATGTATGAGTGCTAAGCTACAAATTAAACGTGGTCCGACCTTTTAGGGGGTACTTGCTCAACAGGACGCCATTTGGACTAATTTCTCCATGCGATTTAGACAAAAAGCCACTATGTTGCCTGCAATTACTTTGTGTACACACATCTGGATTTGGGTTTCCAGATGCAACAAGGCATCCAAAAAAGGTTTTGGTGACTGTGGTGTTGGTTTAGATGTACGGAGGGTTCAGATCCACATTTGGATGATTCTCATTTCATTTGAATCAACCTTTAGCTTGTGGCTCCTCTGTAAAGAGTCTTGTAGTAATATTTTTAACAGATACGAACGTGTCTGAACCAGAGCAACCTTTATTCATAAAATTGTAGAGGGCCACAAAGTTTTACAAACTCTATTACAAATATTTATAACTTTTATTGATAGATTACTTGTACAAGATGTACATTCTTTTTTTTTTTTTCTTTGTGAAACAACAGAAACAAAAAAAACTCAATGGTGAATCATGTTTGGGCATGCTTGCATATGCAATATGGGATACAACAAATTCCTTGGAGCATCAAGAAAATCTCAACACAAAGTCTTATGGTTTCATCCACCATCCCTGAAATGTTTGTAAACTCAAACACGCTACATTTTAGTCAAACAAATGTACTGCAGTCACACGTTTGCGTAAAACCGTTGCAAATGTTAACATTTAAAAAATATATAAAAATAAATGCAAAGCCATGTAAATATGTACACTTGAAATTCGACTATTTAACATTTATAAACTTTGAGATAAAATAATAAATAAAAGCACCTATGACGTCAATTAAAGAAACAGAAACATTCCTAAACAACCGTAATGGTGAACAGCGAAAACAGCCCACAATGTAGCGTTTATTGTTAGAGGTAGACCTGACCAAGATCTACTAGCGTAGCTCAAAGGCAATTGATGTCTGAACTGGCAATCTGTTTCATAGTACGGTCATGAAAATAATACTGTTAAGCTTATTGTGTCAATTCAGGAAACTGTCGTTTCTGTGGGGAAAAAAAGACTGTGGATGCAGTTGCTGAAACGCATACTGTAAATGATTCTGGAGCTTTAAATTAAATAATTCTACCTCTATTAATGCGATCAAATTGTTGTCTTTGGTGGATTTATTGTGTTTGCTAAAAACCAGATGCGTTTATGACCCATAAACCTAGAGCATTTTTGTACAGTGTCAAATGAATTTTCCTTTTCTGCTTTGAGGTGATATCAATATCTCTTTAAATGCACGTGTACAAAACTATACTTCGGGAAGTTATGGCACGTTGCAAACGAGTTAGCAAATTATCTTTCACACAGCTTTTAAAGATGTGTTTGTGGTGAGGAACTTTCAACACATCGACATCAGTGCCAAAAACCCAGCAACTTAAAAATCATTGTTTAATTAGCAAACATCAACCGCTATATTACGTTTTCCATATTTACAGTATTGCACTTAACTGCACATAATTGCATTTCAGTTAAACTGATGTTTCTTAAAATGTTAAATTACAAAGTTGCAGTTACGGTTTGTCCTTTTTGAACCAAACGAACGAAAGAAATAAACAAGTCATTTCAATGTATTTCAGCAAAACGAAAGCCAAATTTTTGTTTCCCCCTTACGTAAAAGTAGTATATCTCGCATTAAGGATTGTAAACCCCTCAATACAAGACCTGAAGTGCAAAAGCTAGGTTCACTTCTATTCCAGGACACATCACATAAAAAAGAGAGCACAAAATATGAGAATGAAAGCTAAAGTCCATACACATGCCCGGAAGGAAATAACAGCAACCTTCCAAAACAGAAAGAATCATAAGAATTCCACTAAAAACCAGGCGATTGTACCATTGATGTTATTGCTGTTTCCAGTCTTTGTCCACAGCAGAATGAACAATGAGAAGAAAACAAAAAAAGGTAAAAAAAAATTGCAAATAACGGCTTTAGATATGAATTGTAGTGGAGGGTTATCATGGCAGTGATCAACATAGATGTATGTCAGTTACAATGGAGGCCAGCCCCAATAGGTCTATCCTTCAATTGAGCACGTGCACTAGGCAGCGGCACAGTGGTAGGAGGCAAATATGGCCGTCTCTTTCTTTTGGCTTTGAGGTTGAGATTCCAAAGTTTCAGTGTCTGTCCGTAAAAACACAACCTCTAGCCTCACTCTGTGTCTGCCTTTTGCTTTTTTTAAAAAAGTCTTCTCTCCTAAACGCTGGTTTTCAGACAGACATCCAGACATTTTTGTACGGTCCTGGGGCTGTGATCTGTGCCTGGAAAGGGCTGAGCCAGTGGCCTCCAAGAAGTCCTGCCTGTTGGGCGAAAAGTAAAAGGTGATTCATTGGTATTTAATTACCTTTCTCTACAAGTGGTTTGTTTTGGCAGCTGGTTTTTTGTGACTTTTTTTCTGTCTCTCATTCTCTCTCCCCTTACACCCCTTTTTTTCTCTTTTGTTTTTATTTTGTTTTGTTTTAACTGTGAGTGTCACGGCCTGTTCACAGGCTTAGTCTTGTGTTAGAAGCAATTATCAGTTCAGAGCAGCAGAGAAGCCCATGGGGGTCAGAGTCCCAGCGCCTCGGCGTGTTTTCTTGCCTTGAGTCGCAGGTCAGCGATGCTGGAGTTCTTGCTATTGCTCTTGGCAGCCGCTACCACGGCGGCCGCCGCAGAGGCCGAGTCTGCCAGCGACGCGATTGGTAATCCAAAGGGCGGGGGCGGGAACATCAGATAGGGAGCGTGGGCCGCGAGGTGTGGGTGCAGGTGAGGATGGGAGTGCGTTCCGACCCCCTCCAACTGTAGCTGAGCTTGGACCTGCGGGGCGAGCAAAAACAAACACCGAGTTAGTCAGCGGCCGCGGGGTCAGCTCGAGGAGCGCCGGGGATCCGGTTTCAGGCTCGGACACCCCTCCGAAGGTTTTCGCTAACTGTGTGCTTTCAGTGAAAACAGTCAACTAGCTCGGTGCCTTCTTTTTCATCTGATCTCCAGCTGAATTATGCAATGCGCTCAGACAGCTTAATAGTCAGAGAACTTCCATCAGTTGCAAATCTCAGCATATTAGTTTGATCCACGCTGAATCTTTCCATACAACCGTTAAAAGCTGCAACATCATGTAATCTTAATTATATATTCAATGGCATAAATAAACAATTTCGCACCCAAAATATTCATTCTCATATATATAAATATTTATTCGCACGGCTCCTAGGGGAAAATAAAAAAGATGTAAGCAGGCAGCATAAAATATCAGGTTGCAGATTCTTAGCAATTATTTCAGTAAGATGAGGTGAAAATTAGACATCCGCCGACTTAAAAAGTGACTTATTTTTTATTTTCTTTTTTAGTATTCTTCTCATGTATCTTTCTCTGCACAGGGATCATAAATATTTCAAAGCTTTACATTTTGCAGTCCAACTAAAATACAACATCTGACAAGCTGCACAAGTTTTTGACACTGGCAAAGAATGTTTTACCAATGTTTCTTTTTTCTGCTTTCCACGTGAATGCGAAACATAGGGAGTTTACTTTGAAAGGAGGATAAATAATGCCAGACCTGGTAGTCTGTTATTTTTGGAAAATAATCAGGTATGAATGCAGCCTGTCTCATCTGACTTTCTTTGCTGCTCACAATTCCTAACCACAGGCCTCCTGACTTTGTGCTTGGCACTTGCATTTATTTTAATTAACTCTCTGTGAAAATACTCATAAAAATTAAAGCAGCCCCTTGCTCCAGTGTCTCCACAAATCAGTCAAATTGGACTGTGCAACCCCTCTACAGGGGCAGTCAGAACAACAGGTGGTGGACATTTGTGCTGTTCAGTATGCAGTCCTCACGCCTCGGCCCTGCCAATGCTGCTCAGTGCCAATAACCATCAGTGCGTTATTCCTCTCTTTCATAATCTCTTTTATCTGCCTTTCCCTCGCTGTGCTATTAGCTTAATTATGGCTGCTCTCTCGTCTGCCTGATGCAGACAGTTCTTCACCACCAGATGAAATGTCTCTCGGTCCCTCTTATCTCATTCGTCTCTCATCGGGCCCCGGAGGTGAAAGGTTCGCGCCCTTCGCACGACGCACGGAGACTAGCGTCACATCAGATTGTTTGTCAAAGCCTAAACATTTCTCGGCCGCTACTACTAGCTGGTTAATATGACGGAGCGAGACGTTTATTCAGTCCACCGAACTGCACATTTGCACGTCACAGAACACGCAATATAATGTATAACTTAGTTATTCCTACCTGTTGAAATGGCATTCTGAGTGCGCCCATATTCACGTAAGGAGCGACCCTGCACGCGTCCAGGTGACTCGCGGTGCCCAAAATAACACCTGCATAGAAAAGAATAATAAACGAGCAGAGTTAGTCATAATGATTTTTTTAAGTAGATTGTTTCACCAGTTACATCAAGTTTAAAATGTAATAATTCATAAAAAAGGTGTGTGCACATAAGAGCTGCTGGCTCAAGAGCACCCAATTCCACTCAGCCTTATAATGTTCCGTAATGAATTTGATTAAAAAATAAATAATAAAATAATAATAAATAATACACAAAACAATGAATAATTATGTTTAATTATTAAAGGATAACTTAAGCAGTTTACCTTTGTGCATTTGATTTTCCTGTTTTCGGCATTTCGCTCTTCTGTTCTGAAACCATACCTAAAACAGAAAAAAAAAAACACGGTTATTCTTTGTCGTGTTCACCACCATTTTTATATTACAGATTAAATTACAGAAATGTGCAAATTTGTCATGTTTAGTTTGTGCATGCAAAAACACTTCCGATTTCTGTTGCCTCTCATAATCGGTCTAGTTTATTATTTTATGAGACATTTCAATTGGAAAAGCGAGTTCTGTTATTCATTGTTTTACAAAGCGCCTTAATAATTAATATTGCAATTTTTATCTTATACACAGATGAATTCTGTGTGTATTCTTTGGCTGGGTCTACATTTAATACATTTCAGTTTTCTTATTTTCTTTCTTTAAATGAAATAATATTGGCCTACAAGCCCTTGTCTAAGCACCATGTAAGCTAAATGACAATTTCACATCGCTGAAATTTAGGCTTGTTTTTATAAAATGTTTTTTCAATAAAATCAATTTGCTGCATCACGTAGGTGCTTGAAAATGTGGGAAATATTAAATGTGAACAATTTAAATTACGTATGCAGTTTTCCATCACTACTCGCTTTGGTCGGTTCAGTTAAATCAGGCTATTAGCGCTGGTTTTTCAACTCTCAGACTCGCTCATTAAAATTTAAAAGGAACGTCTGTCAACCTGTTTTTTTTGTTGTTGTTGTTTGTAAGACACACTGATTTTTTTATTATGAAATCTATTATTATTATTATTATTATTATTATTATTCAATGTGTGACTTTTAGTGCGCCACAATGAATGCATCATATTTCAATCTTTGATCGATTGTAATTATCCAGCACTATGCTATAGGGAAAGTGAGCTACACTGGTTTCGACAGTTATTTCTTCATTAAGGACCACTCAATGATGCGGTTCACAAATACCCTAATCTGATTTCCTTTTGATTTTTATTAGAGACAGTGAATAATGACATTTAATTTAGCCCTGCACCAAAAACCGAAAGATATTAGTCGTAATTGAATTACTGCCTTCTCCTCACTGAGGTCTCATAACTTTCAATTAGATTCTTGACAGCTGGTCGGCGTGGGGCTTCTATAGAACAGTATAGTAGCAGGTCCATATCAACTAGGCTAGCTCACGTCCATAGCGTTTAACTGTGAATTTTCAGCGAAATTTGCAATGTGATACGAGTCATAAAATGTCGTTGTGATGCATCATACGGAGGCGTTTTTAACGCGGTCTAAATTTTGGGTGCATCAGATCACAGCTCTGACCTATTCTTTTGCTCTCCTCTTTTAATCTGATTTCGCCTCCGCCTCTGAAACATTAAAAAAAAATGTCGTGCTTGCAAGCTGTCACACTGGCAAACAATGTTACTTATTTTCCCATTACATTTTGTAACACGGCCTATGTCACTGTAGGAGTTAAGACAGAATTGAATTATTCCTAATACATTTTTATAGGAACAGTATATCAAGCCAATGGCAGATATTACAAAGATAAGGTTGGAGAAAATGAGGTGAGTGACATAAGAAGGTATCCCCTGCAGCAGCGGTTCAATCTCTTCATTAATTTTAATGATGTGGTTAGATCTTTCTGCAGCACATAAGCAAGTTTTCCTTTGAATATAGCTGCTGCTGCAGGAACTAAAAGGCTATTTCATATCCACACCCACCACCGAAACTGAACCCGCATAAATCGAAAGATAACAGACATGCTTTGTGTATGAGTGAACAGAACAACCGTCTCCAAATGTTAAACAGCTCAGGCGCATGGTATCATATACAAATTTAATTTAGCCTACTTAAGCAAATGTGTAGGAGGAATGAAGGCCTAGCGCTAGTCACACTTACTATTTCAATTATTGATTTGATTATTCCCCCTTGCCAGTTCACTTCTCTGTAACAAACACGTATTCCTGAGAAGGGCTTAACAGTACTTCGCAAATAGATTTCCTGTTATTTCTAACTTTACAACTGCTAACAAAAACCATTTAGTTTTCCATGTACATTAAGTAATCAGCGTCATAAA
>JAHKKF010521082.1:3070-14558 GCA_019740295.1 Labeo calbasu | reverse complement strand
AAGACTTAGTATCTCTATTACTAATATTAAATGTAAAGCAATAAACATTATGAATAATCTCCGTGGACATTATTTATCTCAATTATGCTACGCTGAAAGAGCAAGGTGTGTTACTGTTGTATTTTCACACACGGGCCATAAACTATTTCGAGAACATGTACGCAAAAAAATTAAAAAAAATTAAAAATAAGTGGCACACTGCTCTCATTTGGCATCCAGGTTATTTGCAGTTCCATTAAAAGGCGCATGCATTCGTTTAAAAATGAATGCTTCTAAAATATGTAGTCATATTTAATATTTGCCAGTTTTTATCTGTTCTAAATTAGTTTTTAGAACGTGCGCTTTTTTCATAGGCTATTAGATTTTTTAAAAACAACAAAAAGGATCAATGGAGTGTATGGAAGAATGGGATCTTACCTGCACCCGGGCCTCTGACAGCCCCAGCCTCTGACTCAACTCCTCCCGCATGAAGGCGTCCGGGTAATGCGTCTCATCAAATAAGCGCTCCAGTTCATTCAGCTGCTCTAAGGTAAAATTTGTCCTGCTCCGTCTCTGCTTCAGTTTACTCTGTGCGTCCTCGTCCTCTGATTTCACATCCTCCTTCTTGTCTTTGCAGTCGTAAATTCCTGCGAAAATACAACATAAACACATCAACAAAGTACTTCTTTTAAAGCGTTCATTTATTACACAAGTGTTTAAAAGATTGGAGATGGCGGCTGAGAAGTAAACAACATCGGGAACTAAATAAATCTAATTAATACGACATGTCAACAGAGAACACGTTTTAAAAATGTAGCTTAAAAAAATAAAACAATTTTGTTAGGTGAAATCCAAGAATGAACAGTAAAAAATTGCAGCTGATTTGAAACAACATAGTACATTGTGAAAATCGCTTTTCAAATAGGCCTAAAATTGACTTTAGGCACAAACACGTAGTCTAAATGTTCTCGATTTCTTTACATGTATAATTAAGCAGATTCGTATATTTAAGGACATGGATAAAGAGATTAGATTGTGTACTACTAAAATTACATTATAAGATCTTAGAAAACATTAGAAGTTTACAAAGAGCTAATGCAGTTCTGCACTTAAAAAAAAAAGAAAAAAAAACAATAAAAACATGAATATATATATATATATATATATATATATAGAACTGAGTCTTCATGCCAGGGTAGTGAACTGTGTATTTGCAAGTGTTGGAAATTAAATGTAAACTTACAAAACTTTGTGTTACTGCAATAATTTTCTCTATTAATTCTGTGAAGTGGTCTTTGTTTTGCTTTTGATGTATTATCAATGTCATTTAAATGTATTATTATTGTTAATAATAATATTAATATTATTATTATTTAGGTGTTGTATTCCAAAACAATTTGTCATGGGCCTGCCACGATGGTCGTTAAACGTCTTTCTTCACAGTTTCTAAAGCAATCCCGTTTTATATTAAATCTTAATTTTAAAATGTTATCACCCATATGGTTCTGTGTTAAATGACAGTCTTTTTACTCTTTATTTACACAAGTGCTGTACGTAAAGAGAAAATAAGTGTCTTTACTCATTTCCTGGCAATTTAAGGAACGCTCAGGAATAAATTGATAGATCGTCCTTTCAAATTTGACAAGGGCCTATTGTTTTGACTGTAATTCGTCAAATGCGAGTACAGACTTCTCTTTCTATACATTTATTGCGATTCTCTTACTTCAAACTGCCTATCGTGTATTTCTGTTCTTTTACGAAAGAAAACAGTTCTACACGGCACAACGAACAAGTGCCCATTGCATCAACTGAATACAGCTTGAATTTCTTTACTCGCATGCTAGTTAGCTTCTGAAGACGATCGAAATCTCTCTTTAAGATAATGAAAATCACCTCAATATACAGTCGGTCAGGTTTTATAGATATTTCAACAACGTCAAATCGTATTCTGGCGAACATCTAATCGTAAACGCGTCTGCAGCGAAACACATTATTACACTTTGCGTAAGTGCAACTCACCGTCAGTAGCTCGTGTCACGTTAAACTCCTTCAATTTCTCCTTTTCCAGATCTACGTGCTCCTTGTAAAGGTGTACCGGACAATGGTTGTTGTTGGTTTCTGTAATCTCCTGAAGGTTGGTCTCCGAGTTTCCCAGCTCTCTGGCTCGGGCTAAACCACTCTCCAAAACTTCCCTGTACGTGATGCTCTCTTTGCTGCTCTCCTTGCTTTTCTGATCGAAGGATTTCGACACGAACGCCGTGAGTTCTTCCATGGCTGATTACAGAAATCCACTTTAAAATGTATCTAACGCGAATCTTTTTGTCTGCTCAACAGTGAACTCGGCGATATGTTTGCGTGTAGAAGGTTTAGATCACTCCTGCTGTTATGTCTGTGTTTTTCAGATCACACTATTTATACACGGCCACCTCAGCCCGGCCCCCATCGCCATCATGTCTGGAGTCATTACAGGCGCTTCTGAATTCAACTTTCAGCGGCTTTTCCTCAAATCAATGCTGCACTGGATGGAGTCCCCTTAATTTAATTATAATTAATTAGGATTCCTACAGTGCCGTGTGGTCAATTGGAAATGGGGAACCGTGTTTAATTAATTCTGTGATAATTTCACTGACGCAATTAGAGGATATGAATATTGCAGCATGGCATTATCAGTTCATTTTGGCATATTGACGTTAACGTGGACGGAGGCTATGGAGAATCTGATGATGGGAGTTAGAGAAACTAGTCGAGCGAAAATAGACCGCGGTAACTTGCACGGGATCGTCCAATTTGTGGACAACTTTTCGATGTTTTCATCGACAGTCATTTTTTGAGTTTTATTTAGCTAGTTTGTCGCATATAGCTTATTAATTGTAATGTAAGTACCCCAAATAAAACATTTTAAAAGTCATTTATTATACGTTTTTATATTTTAATATCATTCATTATATTCTTATATAGAATTTTACACTGCATGAATAAATTATATTTTATATAGTAATCATGATATCTTAAGATATTACTGATTGATATGATATCGTAAACTGGCCGCTTTCTTACAGTTTGCATTCCACTTGGCTATAATTGTGTCTTAGATGTGCTTTTAATTTATTAGAAAAAGTTATTTCATTCAGCAATTTAAAAAATATTTTTTATCCAATTTTTAAACATTCAAATATATATAAAACATTTAAAACTTTTTAAAATATATATTTATAAGAAAACATTTGGTATGATTGTAGAACAAAGTGACCTGACGCCTTTGCAATAATTGTTTTAGTTTAATTGTGTAGCCTACGTCGCAGTTGCACGACACAAGTCATTTTACTGCACTTTTGATCATAATAATATATTGTATGTAAAAATATGCGAGGCGTATATTTGCCTTAACATCCAGTCTTTATTTAAAACGGGCTACTAAATGCTCTTAGCATTTTAAGAATTAAAATATTTTTACATGCAAGTATTCTTAGAAGTGAATTCTTTAAAGTGTAAGGTAAAATCGATAATCCATCAATGACATAATCACGAGCATTTATTTCTAGTGTGGTTATTTTAAAAATGCATAAGACACTAGGATATGCTGCTATGATATTATCGCATGCACGGATCAGTGCAGGGCGAGAATAAAAAGGGCAGAATCAAAAGGATGTTATGATCCCCTGTGAATATTGAGCACCGTGGTGTGAAATCGCTCATGTAAACCTCACAGATGACGTGTTTGATAGCGCTTTATTTATTAAATCCATCCTCATTTAAGACTGCAGCCCCATATTTGAATATGTTTCTAACGTATGACCTCGTGGTTCATTTTTCTCATTTCAGTTTTTATTTAAAGAAATCACTATTCTTCCAAACGACCATTAGAATTTTTGTGTTTGCTATTTTAAATTATAGTTATTTTTTTCTTCTGATTAAAAATAATAATAATAATAATAATTCAGATTCACATCATTTAAACTGTGGTCACTCTTCTAAGGAAGCTATTATTTTTGCGCAATAGTGTTGGCTATATTTAAGCAGCGATGCTGGATAGAAACTCATTTGTAGGGTCACGTCAAGGGAAGGATAAAGTGTGTCAGGTGCACCTTTGATTCCGGGAGATTCCAAGAGTAAGCTGAAACACCGCTGCTTATGAAGTTGGATTACTCCTTTCTCAGTCGTTTTTATTATAGCTTAGAGCAGACGGCTAGGCCTTAATATTTTCAGCGTTTCTGCTGTGATACCTTCTAGCAGGCCTTTTAAAAAATGTAGCTCACTTTAACGGATTGCAGGACTTCAAAGTGGCTGGTGCAGATGTTTGAAAATTAGTTAGTACACCACCTATCCAAGTGCGGTTCAACAGCAGCCTCCAGGGGATCGATACATATATAGGCTATATATACGTGAGTAAATCGACAATCCAGTATGTTCTTACTCTGCCTCACTAGTGTCGCTGAAGTTTAGTAGCAGACAATTCTTAAAGGCGCAGGAATTTTATTTCCAATCTCTCTCTCTCTCTCTCTCGCTCTCTCTCTCCCTCTCTCCCTCTCTCTCTCTCTCTCTCTCTCTCTCTCTCAGAATTGGACTATTCGATCTGGAAACGTTGGCTACCTCGTGGATTTGGTCCCGCTTGTGTTTGGGTGAAGTTTATTGGCCAAGCAAGAATGCATTTACGGGCTTTTTGCAGTATAAATACCCCATAACAACCGCAGAATAGACAGCGTAAACAAATAAACAGTTCCTAAAAATCACAGCGTTTAGAAAACGAAAAAATTCAGCCAGTCATTAATTAATCGTGTCGTACTCGCTCCGTATTTTCTCTTTCACATTTGTTTCTGCATAGGCATGTATTTATAATTTCTTACTTTGTTCACATATTTTCTGGTATGACTTTAAGGGTCGAGCGGACACAATTAAATCACAATTAAGCTCTAAAAGGTTTCACTGGAAGTGACCGAATTAAGGTCGGACAGGTTGATGGATTACAGTCTATATCTGGGTTGTAAAGAAATAAATAAATCGTCAAGTGAAATGTCGATAACAATTTTACATCTGAAGCCACGGGCGATGCGCATGAAAATTTATGACGTTATTGTCCTAGTCGAAGACAAGAAACACAAATAGCCTTTTTGGAAATATCTCAACACATGTTAAATAATTCTTTCCCTTTCCATGCCAGTTTGTGCTCTCCTATATTTTTATTTAGTCAGATTCGGTTAATGTCAAAAGCAGGCAGGTGGCTGCATACTGTCACTTTAAGAAATAATTGCTCTGAATTATTTGCATCCCCTTAATCAGACTGCAGAGACAGCAGGCAGGATCCCGCTTCCAGTTATGCAAAACGTAAATGTAATTATGCCTTACTGCTTGTAATTGTGTGATGGTAAAGTTCATCCTCCTCTCCTACCTTTGATTAGCTTTTGGCACATTATTAGCAAATAAACGGCTTTATTAAGTTTGATACCATTCGAGAGAGAGAGGCCCGGACCATGTGGCCCCTTAAAAGTAAAGCAAAGAGCTGTGATGTAAAATTTGTGTCTGTTTTGGCAGCGGGCCATTTAATCATTCAGCCAGTGAATCGGTCCCTGCTTTCAGCTGAGCTATATGTGTGCCGTGATTCTTCAAGCAGCACTCGTTCTTACAAGGGTTAGGCAGCTTGTTAATAAAGTGAAGGGGAAAGGAGACCCAAGACCTTTCTGCGGGAAGTCCAGGCTTACTCTGACAAATGCCATAACAGCGTTTGAACTTGCTCATTCACTCAGATTAATCCCTTATGTTCGCGAGACCAATGCGTTCCAAATTCATATTTAAAATGGTGGCTATTTGGTGTTGTTTTGAGCCGTGCTGATTACTTCAGGGTTTAAACCCCCAATTAAGTGCAATGGCCGACCCCCAGTGGCAGACAGTTTTGAGTGTTATGCACAGGCATGCATGTAGGGAAGATAATGAGGCGTAGTTAACCCTAACAGGCTTCCTCCTGTCTCTTGTTACACTTGCTGTAGTTTGCATTTAACCTCAGAAAAAACATGTGCATTTATATGTATTCGTTCTCTTTCATCATTCTGTTACACGTAATCATTTATCTCTTTCTGCAAATTCTGTGTATTTAAAATAACTGTTCATATACAAATGAGCACTAATAAAACCTCAGATTTGTGACATGCAGGTCCTGAATTTAATTTATCCGCAGTTATTTCAGTCCAGTGCATTTTTTTGTGTGTTTAAAACTGCTGAAGCGAGACATGTACAGAAATTGATTATCAACAAAATTATGGCTAAAAGCCAAAGGTCCTGAGTGTTGAAACCCTGAAGCATGAGACCACATTTTTCTCTTCCCTTTCCCTCTGCTGCTTTCTTCCCATAGGCTGATGGTATTAAATTGACTTTATCCTTGAAACATAATAATCCACAGAGTACTCTGACAAACCTACTGCCCCGAGCCCTCCACCTCTCCAATCCCACCCCGAACAAGCTTTTCTTGGCTTTTTATTCTGGATACAGCTGATTGTAGCAGCCAGGTTGAGGAGTATGTTTTTATCGCGGTGTGCTGATAACAGAGCCGAACAATTGGCTGCATTGTTGGTCAGAGACAATGTTTTTTAGATTTGATTCTAACATCACCCCTGAAGCTTGTGGGGAGACGGAGCAGAGCTGAAACATGTGAGAATTTCAATCCAGATCAGGGAGCAGCATTTTGGACTAGCCGTTTAGCACTTGCAAGACCAGAAAGCAATGAGTTAGAGTCTGTTTGAGACATGCTGAAGACAGTATGGACAGCGGGATGTGAGTAGCTCTATAGCAAAAAAAAAATAAGTTAAGGCTATAATAACCTTTAAAAAGTCTGCAAGTTAACAGTGATTGGCAATGCATAAATGTGATCCTGGACCACAAAACCAGTCATAAGGGTAATTTTTTTGAAATTTAGATTTATACATCATCTGAAAGCTGAATAAATAAGCTTTCGATTGATGTATGGTTTGTTAGGATAGGCAGTATTTGGCAGAGATACAATTTACAATCGCCTTTAAAGTTGTCCAAATGAAGTTCTTAGCAATGCATATTAATAATCAAAATTAAGTTTTGATATATTTACAGTAGGAAATTTACAAAAATATCTTCACGGAACATGATCTTTACTCAATATCCTAATTATTTTTGCCATAAATGAAAAATTGATCATTTTCACCCATACAAAGAATTTTTGGCTATTGCTACAAATTTTGTGGTCTGGGGTCACAAATGATGTAACTTGCAGTAAAAGGCATTTATTTGAAATATGTTAACATTGTATCATGCACTGTTAAAATATTGAAGTTGTAAAGAAAATGAAGATTATTAGAATGTTTTACAACAAATATCATTTTAGTTCACTTAAAAATGTCACCTTTATTCAGTGTGTTATTTGTACTTCCTTTGTAATTATATGTGAAATTTACTAGCAATTTCTGTGTGAAATCTGTGTTTTACCCTGCAGTCCGTATATCCGACGTAGATCTTCAAGCGACTGTAATGAGACGTGTTTGTTAAACCGTGATCTACATGGCAACAACCGTGTTGTATCTGTCGGAGGTACCAGCCGAGATGTGACAGGGGAATTTGAGTAAGAGGATCTTTCCTGATCATATCAGAGTTAATAGCTTGGGACCCTTGGGAAATAAAATGCCTCAGCACAATAAGCTCAAATCAATACTATGAAAAAGAATTTATGAAAGATGCACAATGTGGCATTTCATCCTCCCATTCACAGATAAGCACCATGCTGACTGTCATCTGAGAAAGCTCAGATGTTTGTGGAAGTCTGGAGATGTTGGGACCATCATTCTGATGGGGAATGAAAGATGTCTTTGCTGCTGGTGTGTGCTGGTGGTCCCATCAGGCTTCTCAACTAGCTTAACCAACAAGACTATCTTGGTAAAGTATCTTTACCATTGAAGTTCTGCTGTAATCAGCATGGTTATAATGGTTAGATTAGCACCCAACCAGGACTAACTGTTCAAAACCAGCTGAATAACTTCTAAGCCTAAGATGCAAAAACCAGGGTTGTGGACTTGAGGTCTGCAGTTTGTCTAACAAACAACCTTATTTAATCTTATTTAATCTCTTTCGTCTTAAAATATTATTAAATGAATGTACATGTTTTTCTCTGTTTGACAGTATAGTGGTGTGATGAATCCAGGACATGGCAAAGGATGTAAAAGTAGGCCAGTTCATTATCATAATGTAATGATCTCTGTTAAAGGGTTAGTTCATCCAAAAATGAAAATTCTAAAAAATTTAGGAAAAACATACAATGTACTTTTTTCTATACAATGAAACTTGTATTTTCACCCCAAAATGAACATTTAAAAAAATTTTGAATTTTTTTTTTTTTAAACATTCTCTCCACCTTATTTTTCCTGCAAGAGTGGGTGCAGCCATTTGTAAATGTTATGGGTCTGGCTTCTCTTTCAATCCGCATCCAGCTATTTTTAGCTGTACAAAACAGCTCGTTTTGCTGCCTGATAATACAAATATGTCTGTCCATATTACTTTAATGGATTATCTTAATTATGAACACACTTTTTTTGTGCAAACAGTTTTACCATTTACTGCATTTTGTTGTTCTTCTCGTTATTTCCCTATAGCGGCTAATTGAGTGGAAGTCTCGTAGATAGGCTTACTTCCACGTTGAAGAAAAAAGTGGATACAATTAAAGTTTTTCTATACAATAAAACTTCTAACATATCCAATATATCTGGTAACATAACCTACTTTTTTTTTTTTTTTTTACCATATGTGACCCTGGACCACAAAACCAGACACAAGGGTCAATTTTTTTAAATTGAGATTTTTTTTAATCATCTGAAAGCTAAATAAATAAGCTTTCCACTGATGTATGGTTTGATATGACAATATATGACAATATTTGGCAGAGATACAACTGTTTGAAAATCTGGAATCTGAGGGTGCAAAAAAAATTGAAATATTGAGAAAATCGCCTTTAAAGTTGTCCAAATGAAGTTCTTAGCAATGCATATTGCTAATCAAAAATTAAGTTTTGCTATTTTTATGGTAGGAAATTCACAAAATATCTTCATGGAACATGATATTTACTACTCAATATCCTAATTATTTTTGGCATGAAAGAGAAATTGATCATTTTGACCCATACATAGTATTTGTGGCTATTGCCAACTATACCTGTGCTAATTATGGCTGATTTTGTGTTCCACAGAATAAAGTAAGTCATACAGGTTTGGACCAACATGAGAGGAAGTAATAACAATTTTTAAAAACGTGTTTTTGATCTTAAATACCTTAATGATTTGCTTAAACTCCGCCCCTTTTTACAATCATCTGAGTCCATTGCAAGCTCCACCCAATCAGCTGATGAACTGAACCAAGTAGTTGTTTTTCCATAACCAATTCACTTAAATGTAAATCACAATACAGAAAAAAATGTCTGTTGCTACTTCTGTTACATTGCAACTTTGTTATTAATGTAAGTACTATATAGTGTTACTGAAAAAAAAATGTTTAATTGGTTAAGAGTCTGCTTAGGGGTCTGTGGTTCAAGAAATGTTGTGAACCTTAGTGCTAAAAGGCTACACAGTCTAGATTAGTTGATTCTCTAAAAGTGCTTGTAGAGAACTTATTTCTACTGTTTTAAATTAAAAATTAAAAAGAAAAAAAAAAAAAACAAGACATACTCCCAAGATACTTATTCCCTCTGCAAACAGTCTTAATTAGGCTGTTCTATGTGGAGTCTATCAACTCTTCTCACAGCTATTTTGGCAGACAAAGAAAATCACACATTTGTTCTTGTTTATGAGGTCATTGCGCCCGCAGTCTAGTTTGGAAGCGCGGCTCATCGTTGCATGTGTTGAGAAAATAATCTATGAGGGGAGCGAGGGGTGGCTGTATCTTGCGGTCAAAGCCGAAGACCTAGCATGCTCGCAGTTGCTGATAGCACACATTAATTTGCTTAATGCGGACATGTATCATTTTCATCTCGCTCGACCATCCCCCTGAAAGTAGACTGGCAGGATTTCGCTTACAGTAAATGAGCGGTTAAATGTATGCTATCCGCATTATATTTTCAGTCTCCGGGTCTCTAGTGTCATTCGGACATGGCCGACTCATTTAGCATGAATACAGACAAGCTTTTATGCCGCATCCTGCAGTTGATCAATCATGCAATTAAAAGCCGTTTCAAAACAGCAGCATTTTTTAATTTCATCCGGCTTTAGCTAAAGACGTGGACTGCGTCCATTTGTTGAGGGTGATTTATGCACTCATCTTAAGAAGGAGAAGTCACTGATCTGCCGGCTCATTAAGATTAATTAGTGACAGGCCGCAGAGTGGCGTGGCTGATGAAGAGGCGCTGGAAATGGCCAGCACTGCCAAGGTGAGGCGAGCGGCTCTTCAGGCTTCTCTCTCTCTCCCTCTCTTTTCGCTTGCAGCCTGAGGGTTGTGATGGAAGGGGGGAGGGACCGGGTAAGGAAAGAGAGAAAGGAGGCGCACCATCTGTAGACAAGTCCCTCAGCAGAGTTACCAGTCACCCCCATCTGTCACGCTGTGTCCCCCCTCCCCACGTCCCCCTGGGCCAAGCTATTCAACCACTAACAGAACGGGCACTGGACAAAGATCAGGAGCTCTCCAGCGCACAAACGCTGACCCTTTAGTAAAACAGACCTAAATGAAACATTGGCATACAGACAGGTAGAACAGACATAAAAGGATTCAGGGAATAGTTCACCCAGAAATGAAAATCCTGTCATTATTTACTCATCCTCATGTCGATCCAAACCCATATGTTGTTGTTGTTTTTAAAGTGGAACGCAGAAGGAGAAAATTTAACGGATTTTTCATATTGACGTTGGTCAAACACTAAAAAGGACAAAAAACACACACACCATAAACAGTTTATATAATTTGTGAACTGTGTTGCAAGTCTGAATTTGTAAGCTTTATTTCAATTATATAAAATATAATAATATAAAAACTAAATTACTGACATGAAAAACCAGTCTTAAGCACCATGGGTATATTTGTAGCAATAGCCAAAAATACATTGTATGGGTCAAACGTATCGATTTTCCTTTTACGCCAAATATCATTAGGATATTAAGTAAAAATCGTGTTCCATGAAGATATTTTGTAAATTTCCTACAATAAATATATCAAAACTTGATTTTCAATTAGTAATATGCAATGCTAAGAACTTCATTTGGACAACTTTAAAGGCGATTTTCTCAATATTTTGATTTTTTTTTGCACACTCAGATTCCAGATTTTGAAATAGTTGTATCTTGGCCAAATATTGTCCTATCCTAACAAACCTAATACATCAATGGAAAGCTTATCAGCTTTCAGTTGGTGTATAAATCTCAGTTTAAAAAAACTGACCCTTATGACTGGTTTTGTGGTCCAGGATCACATATAATCAATCTATAAAATACAAACAGTTTGACTATATTATTATTTTTACATTTCTCCTTTTGGAACTTGACAGATGTGTTCATGTTGTACTGTTTTTGTATTAAAAAAA
>JAHKKF010521081.1:0-11813 GCA_019740295.1 Labeo calbasu | reverse complement strand
CGCTCTGGCTCGTTGAAGCGGTTCTCCGTGCTGCATCGCTAAAGTTAGGCTAATCCTCCACCTCATCCCTACTAACCCCCCAACAATTCAAATTTCTGTGGGGGGGATTTATTTTAATGATATTCTAATTGGCGTTGTGACATCATAACATTCGTAAAACAAATGTTGTAGTCCAAAGGAGCCGTTCGTTGTAGTTCTTGAAAAGAGATTTTTTAAAAACAAAATATCTCCCTTTGGAGTGCACTTTGAGATTTGTAACTTTGTAGATTTTTTTTTTTTATGGCAAACATAAACACCACACACTGACTAAAATTCAAAAAGTGAAAAAGCATAATAGGACCCCTTTAATATGAAATGATACAGGCTACAGCACACACCACTGCATTTGTGCATGCAATTAATGAGCACAGTATAACAGCTGACAGGACAGGAAAATTCGCCTGACAACATCTCATCTGACCACAGTTTACTGTTGTTCTACTGAAGGTCTCGTCATTAGTACTGTTTTTTCCACGTTCGTTTGACTAGCGCCCGGCGCTAGTGCATGTGCATGTCTGAAAAGTCTCCCATTTGATGTGCTCATAAAGACATTCTGCGACTAAATAAATGCACTTCTTGTCAAGAAAAAAAAGAGACGGAACCAGCAGTTGTGAGTGGGGTGGCCAACCTTAGCTCCTCCATATTTAACTCTGTTAAAATTAATCGCCTACGTTAACGCACTAATTTTGACAGAACTAGTACACATAAAGTTTTAAAATACGGTCCCGTTAACTCACCTCACCCTATCTTTCCAAACCCATAACAGCTCTTAAAAGAACGAATGAACGAATGAATGCCTCAGTCAGTGGGGCCCAATGTTGTTTGGTTCATCCTTCTTCATAATATCTTCTTTTGTGTTGTGCAGTAGGCTGAAAGTAAAAATGAAGTATAGGTTTACAATAACATTAAGGTGAGTAAATGATAATGAAATCCCTTCAAACGCTCATCTGACACTTGAACATTTGTCCGGTCCCAAACCTGCCAAGAAAAAGAGCAGCTCTGACCACACAGGAGAAGCAAAAGAAAGCTGTAGTCTTGTGTTCAGAGTTGCCATCTAACCCTCAAGTCTTTCTTTCTCTTCTTTTGTCTCCTGTGATGGACCAGTGGAGAGTTTTCCTAGTTTGTAATGGATTTTGAATCTCTGCTGTGCTGGGATTATGCTAACAGAGCCCAGTTCTGTTATTTCTAAAGATCTCTATCCCACTCTCTCCGTGTCTCTCGCTCTCTTTTAGGGACTTGAGCTCTAAAAGAAGGAAGGTTTTGATCTGATTAAAGACTCACTGGCCAGCCTTTGCTATTATCAACCTACTTATGCTGGGATGTGATGGCGGCAGCCTTACACCAGCACACTGTGTGTGTGTGTGTGTGTGTGTGTGTATCCGCCTGCCCCTCCTCTCTGAACAGTTTAACAGAAAAATCAAAAGGGCCAGCAGTGCTATACACTCAGGAACACAATTTCAATTTCAATTCACTGCCGCTGCTAAGTACGTGATATGGAGATGACAATCAACCTTCTTGTCCTCCATTTTATTGCACAGCCAAGTCTATCAGTCTGCCACGCTCTCCGCGGCTCTCCTGTCATTTCCCTGCCACACAGGAAGCCGGAGAGACAGGAAGAGACATTGATGAGTGGATCATATGGATGAAGGATGCGTCTCTCCATTATCATCATCTCCTTTAATAAACCCACCGTGGATTTTTTTTGTTGTTTTTTTAATCAGGCATCAGACCGCATATGAGCACTCACTGACATCGTTGACGAGGCATAATGTGACTCGTATTATTTGTCGTATTGCTTACAAACTCTGTTGCTCAGTCCATCTTCTCTGTTTCGATGGAGGCATCTTTAATGGGTTTTTTTTTTAATTAATATGTTCTTAAAATGTTTATGAAGGTTTTTTGTTAAAAAAGCAGTCTTATTTTAATAATACTTCACCATTGGTTTTATGGATATTAATGTTTAGTATGTCATATAGCTGTTTCTAAATGCAAAAGGTCTGCAAAAGGTCTGCAAAGTATCAAAAACATATGGAGTTATAATCTGACCAAAGAAAGATCCAGTTCTGCAGTGCCTGAAACGAGTCATCAATGTTTCCAACTTCCTGCACAAACATGCGTAGGTTTGTAACACATTTGCATAATGGTCTTCATTAGCTGCTGGCGAACAGCTGTAGTTGTAGCTGAGTTTGGTTTGCACTTTGAGGAAATAGAAGTATATTATGAGAAAATTCAAGTGTTTTTGACCTCAGATGCATGTAAACCTACTGTAGAACCTACAAAACAAAATTTGGTACCTTTAAAATAGCACACTAGATGCGCTTTAAGACTTTTAATGTGATTGGTTGCCATTATGATTGGCTTTGCATTGAAAATGATTGACACTCTTGCTAAAAACTCACCCGACGCCAAAAATCAAGATGGCTACTGAAATAATTCAGCAGATTAAACCAACAATTTGGTTCAGTCAAACAACAGCTTGATAGCTTGATCTCTACTTTTGAATTTGAACTCTTTCATTCTCTGCCATTAACTCATTTACTCATCTTGGTCATGTCAAGTATTGTGATTAAACAACAGAGAGAGAGGAATTTCAATAAATAAATAAATACATAAATAAAGCATAATGAATTTATTTGAAACTCGACAACAAATTTGTGTTGATTTGCTGCTTGGGCTTTTAATTAATTCTGTCATACCTGTGCAGAGAACAAGATGACAGACAGAGAGGTGGAGAACAGGAGCTTTCAGAAGAAAAGGATAAAAACACATGGAGACGATGTAGCAGGAATAAACACAAACACACACACACACACGTGTCAGTCAAGGCCTCTTGTATTTGACAGATTGGTCAGACATTTCCTATTTGGCACTATTGACCTGTAAGCAAATGGCTGGCATTGCATCGAGCTCTGTTAACACTTTGACTTGTTTGTCCTCTTTTACTTAATTAAGTCGAGATAAATAATGACCTCTTTACGGGAAGCCATGGAGAGGGAACATTTTTTTTCCCGTCCTCCATGCTGACTCCTCGTTCATTGAGCGATTTCTTCTTTATTAGCTCTCTTTGTTTTTGAGGTTCTCTCTCTCTTTCCTTTTTATGTTAGGTTTCAGTTTTGAAGGTGAAGTTTGAACTGCAGTTCCTGTTTAAATTCTGTTTTGAGTTTGAATTTAGATAATTTGGAAGAGCTCTCACCTTTATGTCATTATCTGTATTCTCTATTTTTTTTTTCTTGTGTAACACAGAAGGGGAAGTTAAGTAGAATGTTCACAATGAACCATAGTCCTATATGTATAATGGTCCAGACACGTGAAACCTTCCTCTCTAGCTGTCTCAAATCTTATTTGTCCATATTTGCTTGAAGGGTAGGATTTTCACAAAATAATGACTTCACATTTTCTGAAATTTAAAAGCACATTTAAAAAACATGAACCACAAACTTGTATGAATCTAAAACGTTCAAGACTATTCAGAACTTTTTTTTCATTCAAATTGTGCCTACAGATCAATCACAAAGCCGCAGTCATCGCCAATGTTGAGAGTTATGTAATCAGATTACTTTTCAAATTTACTAGTAAAGTAATGAATTACTTATAAATTTAAACAAAGTATCTGAGGTGCTTTTTCAAATAAGTAACGCAAGTTACTTTGTTTACTTTGTTGGGAGTGATGTGGAGAGGCACTTTCTTCAACCTAATGTCACTTTTTGGTGTGAAAAAGTTTCCAAAAATATAACTTTATTTTTTATTTAGTTATTTATTTTTGATGTTGTTATTAAAAACAAATAAGCAAGCTCAGTCTAGGTGACAAAAAAGTAACTATAAAGTAGCAATGCATTACTTTCCATAAAAAGTAACTGAGGCCTTGTCCCCACTAATACGATTTGTTTGAAAACATCTTTTTCTCTCCATTTTGGTCTTCCATCCACACTGAGACAACATTTTGTGAAGGAAAACTGAGCTTTTTGAAAACACACTCTAAAGTGGATAAATTTAAAAAACACCATTTTCGTGTTGTAGTGTGGTCTGTGAAAACAATGACACGTTTAGTCATATGACACATTGTACCAACAGATATCTATATTTATACCCGTATTGTGCCTGTTATGTCCTATTCACTTTCACACTAATGCTACAGATGTTACTTTGTACACGCTTCATATCACAATCCTGCAAAGATGACAGAAAATTTACTCGCAATTGCAGGGCAGTTACGTTTTAGGTCAGACATATAATCGTGAGTGAGTGCGACCTGGACGCGCTAGTGAATGGTGAGATTTTTTCGTAAAAAAAATGATCTTGCCAGAAGAATTGCATGAAAACGTATCACGCCTGTTCTGTCAGAGGCTTTACGGATGCACAAGTGAATTCAACGTTTCCTGATGTTTTAATATGGATGAGAAACGCTAGTGTGGATGGAAAGTATTTTAAAATGAAAACACCATTCTCAAATGTATCTGGATTAATGTCGACGTAGCCTAAGTAATGCAATTAGTTACTTTTTTTTATTAAGCAACACAATATTGTAATACATATTTTCCCCAGCACTGGTTGATACACACTATGTGATTTAGTAAAACACTATTCCCTTAGTAAACACTTTATTTTAAAAGTTCACTTCAGACATTCTAATGTAAGTAAGTTTGTAACTCCATGTCAACTAACAGTCTTTAGAGTATTAATGACTGTCTGATTAAAGATGAAGTTCACTTCCATAAAAAAAGATTTACGGATAATGTACTCACCCCCTTGTCATCCAAAATGTTCATGTCTTTCTTTCTTCAGGCGTAAAGAAATTGTGTTTTTTAAATAAAACATTTCAGGATTTCTCTCCATATAATGGACTTCAATGGTGCCCCGATTTTGAACTTCCAAAATGTAGTTTAAATGCAGCTTCGAAGGGCTTTAAAGATCCCAGCCGAGGAGGAAGGGTCTTATCTAGCGAAACAATGTTTAAAAAAAAAAAAAGAAAAAAAAAAAAGTATGTCGAAAACCTCCCATCTCATTTTCTTCTCCAACTTTAAAATTTTCCTACATCGCTGTTTTACCATTTTTTAAGGGTGTTTGATCTTCCTTGCACATTCACTTTGTAAACACTGGGTTGGTTCTTCTGCAGCGATGTAGAATGATTTTGAAGTTGGAGGATAAAATGAGATAGGAGTTTTTCGACATACCCTAACTGTATTGACCCGGGATACACAGAGTTCACGCAGAGCTAGACAAGACAAGCGTTTGCAGTTAAACACTATATCACTGTTTTATTACCGATTGTTTCGCTAGATAAGACCCTTCTTCCTTAGCTGGAATCATTTAGAGCCATTTGAAGCTGCATGTAAACTGCATTTTGGAAGTTCAAACATAGAAGTCCACTATATGGAAACTATAACATTATTGCTTTATGACTAAAGAAAGATTGACATGAAGAACATCTTAGATGACAAGGGGGTAAGTACAATATCTGGAAGTTTTGTTCTGGAAGTTTTTACAATATATTTAGTAGTAGTGACTATGTCAAGTTGATGTACATATGGCAGAGATGTATGGTAAAGATCAATGATGTAATCAATCATCTGGCGTTATCTGAAGTCCTCTGTTGGTTTTGCATCATCTCCTCCTAGGTGTTCTGGATCCAGACTGAAGCTTGTGAATTCCTAGTTACCACGGGATGTCAATCCCATGGCAGAAACAGAGAACAAATAGGAACATAATTAGCGTAGCTGCTGTTCAAACCAAGCAAATAAAGATTTGTTCAACCAGAGCTAAAAGATTAATAATGAGCATTTGATCAGATAAAACTGCAGAAAAAAGTGTATGAGATGCATTATTTGAACGCTTGGCTAAAAAGATGTGTCTTTAATCTAGATTTAAACAGAGAGAGTGTGTCGGATCTCCAAACGTTATCAGGAAGGTTATTCCAGAGTTTGGGAGCCAAACTCTGTAATTAAAGCATCCTAATTCAATTAGAAAATTGAAAAAAATCGAAAAAGCTCTACCTCCTTTAGTGGATTTTGCTATCCTAGGAACTACCAGAAGTCTGAAGTTTTGCGACCTTAGGCATGTGGATGACTGTCTCTTCCAGTTTTGCACAGAAAAGGGGATAATCAGCTCCTGTACAACTACAAACACAGACACAGAAGACAAATGTTGTATTTGGCATTTTTTCTCTTTCCCTGTACGTCTGAGTTGTGCTCTTTCTCTTATTTGAACCTTTGTTGTATTTTGTTGACAAGCTCACCTGCATACAGATTCTGCTGCAAAACAGCTTTAAAATAACAGTAGTGTCATTATTTTGCTCAAGTTAGTTCAGATCAATAACAGTGTGAAGGTAATTGATCAGCTATAGGCAATTCTACAGTAGGCAGCAATGTTGTTATTCAGCTCAAATCTATTCAGTGCTGATTCAGTTCAGTTCAGTACTAGTGTCAGTGTTGCAGGATGCGATTGAAAACAACAGTACCATCATCCAGCTTAATTCAGTTCAAGTTTTGTTTTCATCCGATGATGTCAGTCAGTGCAGTCATATCAATAAATTCAGGTGACCCATTAGTACCATTAAGTATACATTTTAGTGTCTAAATAGTTCATTTTAGTGCAACCCCAGTGTCGAATATTTTTGCTACAATAACAGCACACAACATGTGTGACGCCGAAGCACGCAGCAGTGTTGTGGCTGGAGTGGGTTTATGTTGAATGAGGTCATTATAAGATGATCTGTAGACGTCATAGCTCAAGGTCAACACTCATCTTGTTTCTTCTTCCACCACTGTCCATTAAAACAATATAAAACGCTTCACGACATGCATCTCTCTCGTGCGCAAATTGTAAACCAGCCAAACAACCCCTGACACATTTTCAATATTATTACATTAAACCGAGTTTGATTGATAATGTAATATTGGGCTAAGGCAAAACATCAATCATGGCAAGTATATTAATTATTTAATATCGCACTGTAATTCAGGAATCGATGCGAGCGCGTGTTCGGGGAGAAACGAGAGGGATGAAAATCTCTGCTCCCCGCAGACCTGCAGGAAATGGACAGATGAAAAAACAGAAAGATGAGGCTAAAAAAATGAAAAGGTGAAGATGTACCAGTTCAATAAAAATTTATATTCATTTGCCGATAATGTCTTCCTGTGTCTGCACTCAGCAGTGCTGGGATTTGGTTTGAAGGCTCTAATTGAATTAGGATGCTTTTTTTTTCAGTGCAGACGTGTGCCAAAGAGAGACAGATACAATTAGAAGAATACAGTAATTTAGCCATAGACAGGGGAAGCCGCTAAATGACCAAAAAAAATAGAGAGAGGCGGAGGGAGGGTGCAAATATAATAAGCGCTTGTGAAATTGAATAAGTGATTATAGAAAGAAAACAGAATTAGCGTGATGAGGGGAAAGGAACGGGAGTGTCAGAGGAAGGAGAAGAGTGTTTGTCTCTTTTGTGAAGAATGGTTTACCGCTAATTGTTTTTCATTAAAGGATTCCAGCTCTCTGTCACCACCGTAACTTATTTTTAGCCAGTGCTGTACCACATCCCACTGCATTTGTGTTTTACCTTAGAAAATGCGTTAGCTTGCGCTGGTATTTCTGTGTTGACATGCAAACGGTCGTTTGCATGCAAAAAAGCCGTAATCAGGAAGTGAAAGAATTTTTGTAGTAAGTCGTTGTGGAGAAGGATGGATGGATGGATGGATGGACGGACGGACGGGTTTGTGGAGAGGACAGGGGCTGGTTACTGAAGTGATTTCTAAGCTGCCACCGGCTAGTTAACATTCCCTACTGTCCATTTCATTACAAATGTTAATATACTAAACATGCTAGCTGATGCTATTTATTAAAACGGAATATAAATCTTTGTTTGGGGTCTGTAAGACTTTTTTTTGTCAAGAATCAGGGCTGCATTTATTTTGTTTAAAAAATACAGTCAGACAGCAATATTGTGAAATACAGTGCCTGGCCAAAAAAAGAGTCACCATTTGAAATGAAATAAGCCAGTACTGAAGAGTCTAGGATTGGATCAATTTTACGGTGATTAATATGTTTCTGACATGTTACATGTTTTGGCAACAATTCTTTTAACCCTGTCTAATGCAGCGTGTAGATTTCATTTCTTAAACAGCCGTGTCAGAAGACGTACCCATGTACATGTACCCATGTACAGGATGACAATGCCGAGATTCGCTAGTATCAGTTTGTGAAATAGTGTATGATTTCTGCGATGCGGAAAACGCAGACGAACTCACGGAATCCAGTCATAAAAAACGGAATTTACTGTATAACGCAGAATGTCACAGAATTTTTGGACAAATAAATTAAAAGTAGGTCAGTACACTTAAATCAAAACAAGATATGGACTAGTGTGTGTGAATAATAAGCCACAAACAGACTTTAAATATGAATCCTGCTTTTATTTACTGCGTGTGATGCTTACAGTGTTTTCAGCCTCTGCTGTCTCAATGTGACCCTGGACCACAAAACCAATCATAAGGGTAAATTAAAAAAAAATGATTTATATATCATCTAAAGGCTGAATAAATAAGCTTTCCATTGATGACAATATTTGGCCAAGATACAACTACTTGAAAATCTGGAGTGTACAAAAATCAAAGTACTGTTCATTTGTCCAAATGAAGTTCTTAGCAATGCATATTACTAATCAAAAATTAAGTTTTGATACATTTATGATAGGAAATTTACAAAATATCTTCATGGAATATGATCTTTACTTAATATCCTAATGATTTTTGGCGTAAAAGAAAAATGGATAATTTTGACCCATATGATGTATTGTTGGCTATTGCTACAAATATACCAGTGCTACTTATGACTGGTTCACATGTATGAGTAGATGAACACATAAAGATAATCTGTAGAACTTTTAAGAAAGTTGTCATCATATCATACTCGAACAGAAATGTACAGGTCTTCAACGTTTGGTTTAAATTGAAGAAACTGTGACAGAAATATATATGAATTAATGTAATGACAGTACTCTTGAGTAATTATAAAATTATTATATATATAAAAAAAAAAAATCTTTTTAAAGGAATATTTAGCAAAAAAATTATTTACCAGAATTTATTTACCAGAAAAGTGTACATACACAGCACAGTATTTCTGGGATAAAAAAATAAAAAAAATAAATAAAATAAAATAAAATAAAACTTTTTTTTTTTTTAATAAAATCAATTAATTTGAGATGCTTTTGGTTGTTAAGTGTAATTAAACTATTGAAATAGAATCCAGATAATTCATGGAAAACTGAATTTGGTCCTTAAAATGTTTTTTTTTTTTTGTTAAACTTTTAATAAATTGCTGTTAAATTGTGTACGTTTAATGATTTCAATTATTTAGACATGCTTTTTAATTAATAAAATGTAATTTAATTATTAAAAAAGAGTCTAAAAACAAGCTGACAGATAGATAGATAGATAGATAGAGAGATAGATAGAGAGATGGATAGATAGATGGATAGAGAGATGGATAGATAGATAACTCTATTGAAAGTCTTGAGGAGGTGCTGAAGTTGACTTTACAGAGTGGCTTTACTCTCCCACTGCCAATACAAGATCTCGGGCCAAAAAATAATGCACCTCTTTATAGAAATAAATGTGATATGTTGCTGAAACAATGCCACAACAAAAGCACGTTATTATAGCTAAAGGCGTTCAAATGAAATATTAGTGTGTGCAACACACACTGTGTAAAGTCTCCAGCATAACCTAAAGTCTTTCAGTAGGCTTAAGGTCACGACTCTGTGGACAATCTTTCACAAATTGAGCCTGATGAATCTTGTCATTATCATCCTGGAATATGAACATGGGTATGTCTTCTGATATGGCTGCTTGAGAAATGAAAAGCTACACACTGCATCATTTAGGGTTAAAAGAATTGTTGAAAAACATACAGCATACCAGAATACCAGAAACATATTAATCACTGTAATAATGATCTAATCCTAAACTCTTACATATTTGCTTATTTAAATCCAGATGTTTTTTTGTTTTTTTTTTTCTGCCCAGGCAGTGTATAACCACAATTTCAAATGTAATTTCTTCCTGTGATTCCTTACTTACATCGCTTCATATATATATATATATATATATATATATATATATATATATAATCTTTTTTCATTTTGTCAGTTTAGACACTGTTTGCATACTGCAAGGTATTATCACAGTTCCAAACTTTGAACATGTGTATGTATGTATTAATGAGACGCAGTGAATGGTTATTTAATGTAAACACACACCCACACAGCATCTGTGTGCATCATTATTCCCAGCTGTCTTTAACCGGTGCCATTTCTGATGTTCGCTCTAACTCTCTCCACTCGTGATGTGTGATTGTTTTAAAGGGAGTAAAAGCCCTTTTGAAATCTCTTGCCCTCATGGAACCCAGTGAGCATATATGGATAAATACAGTAAATCTATTAAAAAACATGGGCGATCCATGAGAGGAGGAGAGTGAGTGGGAGTTCAGGGTGAACGGGACGCTTGCTGTCTTTGCGTTATTTACAGTGGAGCAAATTTGTTCTTGTGTTGCAGGGAAACGGGAAACATCAAAGCTGGATTAGAACATCTGGTAAGTTCTGCTTCTTCCCCCCCTTCAGCGTTTTCTCAATCTTTGATATCTGCATCCAAAATGAATGTTCAGCAATTGCCTTTGAGTAGCTTGAGCTGTCAGACAGACTCAGAGGTTTTTCTCTCACTCCCACATGAGTGCCTGGGTTTTCATGACAGTTGCTCTTTCGTTTGTCCCCTTCCCCTTACAAAAAGGTGTTGTGTTAAATCATTTCTTTCCCCTGTAAAGATGAAGTGTGTGTTTTGTAAATGCACTTAGAGTCAGTAGGACGAAGTACCCAGATTCACCGGTGCAGTGTGTTTGTTTTGATCTGTGTCCTCAAGCTGTTCAGTTTCCCGTTGAATGTATAAACTCGCCGTACGGTTCACAGACTCATGTCAAGCACACGTTACCTCTGAACACATCTGGAGAGATCACAGTGTCTTCCCTCTTCTACCTTCCTGCCTCCATCTCTCTGGATGTAGGGCGCACTGTTGGCCCTTAAAATGAGCCCTAGGGAGTGTTTAAAAATGTAACGTCCAACATTTGCTGGGTTTTCTAATCTGGGGTCAGAGTGCCATGCACTGGAGTTAAAGGGATGCTTTTCTCCTCCTGGGTGGAACCGAGTTTCCATTTCTGCTTTTTTTTTTGTGCGGGATGAATAATGGAGAGAGGTCACAGCGGGGTCCTGACTCTCTGAATGTACACTCACCTCCCTGAGCTCCACACCCTGAATATTAAACGCAGGCCTGGCCCTTTAAGGGTCACTCGACACACCTGACCTTAATCTTTATCAATTATCTTGCTTATATTCTCAGATCAAGTCTTTTTCACATATTGCCGCTCATTCCTTCTCAAGATCTCTCACTGGCGATCCTGCTAAGAAACACTCGCGGTAGAGTTTAGAACAAATCAGAAGTTGAGTGAACTTAAAAACTTGAGGCAAACAGCTTCAGTTTAGATTTTTGGGTAAAGCTGTTGTCAACTTAACAGTTAAAGGTCCACTGAAGTGCTTTATTATTTATACGCTGCGTTATTCTGTGTGTTGACGTAATTTCAACTGACAGGGTGGGACACATCAAGCAGTCCCGCCCCCTTTTTAAAATAGCCAATAGCTTTTTGTTTGTATTACAGCTTGGGCTAGAGCCGTTGAGCTCTGTAAAGCTGCATTTGACAGCGTATGACATCCACCATCTCATCCATATTGCTATAAA
>JAHKKF010521072.1:0-10172 GCA_019740295.1 Labeo calbasu | reverse complement strand
ATATATATGAAGAGTTTGGTTCCAAAACGCGATAAACGCCATTTTGTACAAAATTGAGTTCCTGCCAAAATCAGTATTATATCTGGTCGGTATTGAAAAGGCAGTTTTTAATTTTACGCAAAATGCGATATCCGCCGTGTTATTCTGACATGTTTTCTCCCTATCTTTCCAAACCGCGACAAACGCCAGTTTCCCTTCTCTGCAAAATGCCATATGTCCTCTCAGCCAATCACAGCGCACCATTTAACGCATTGTAAACAGTAAAGGCGGCTTGAATACACTCCACATCATAGTTTTCAACGTTGAGTAATGCATCACAAACATATCTGACGAATCCTTTCATAAACAAAGTGTAGAAAGAGTGTAAATAAGAGATTCACTGTGCAGTGTAGAGAGCTTCGTTGATTATAATGGAACTTTATGAGATTGTGATGAACTAAGATGAGTGACAGCTTTTAATGATTTTTAAGGGAGTTTGTAAATGAGATGCTGATTTAATGCAACAGTTAAATAAACAAGATGTTAATATTAAGTGACTAACATTGTCTGACTATAAAACTATTGACTGATTTTGCTCTATTTCATCGAAACAAAATCACAACTGAGCTACTGCGCATCTCTATTTAAACAGAGCTGTGTTTCCTTTATGAATGAACATGCGATTTTAAATGGATCTAGTGAGTCAATGAATCAATTTCCCATTCATAAAGACAGTCACTTGCTTTATTCCTGAATGAATCTGCCGTTCGAAGGAATCAAATGAATGATATGATTCAGTAATTAAAACCGCCACCTGCTGGCAGTTTTATCTTCTTTTCAGTTATTTAAATCATTTAATATTTCTATATTCAAAATGTTATACTTAAAACATGAATCTCAACACGAATTTATGAATTTGATTGCACGCATGCCACCTCTGAGCCTCATTAAACATGCAAATACGCCTACAAGCCACTTTTGTCTTCTTTTGTGCCACCTCTGTAGTACAAATTAATTTTGTTAATACTGATTTCATTTGATTGGTAACGTATTCTTATTCTGTTGTTTTCATTAGAAGTTTAAAAAAAGCTTATAAAATATATTAAATATAAAAAAGTTGACATAAAAGATGACATACTTTTAATAAAGTTAAAAAATGCCATTACAAAGGTAAAAACAAAATTCCCCTTTAATTCACTTTAAAGAGTCAAATATCACCTCGTAATGGGAAGGCTAATTTTTTATCAGATTTTTTGATTATTGATTAGAAGGTGCTCCTAAAATTTTGACTGTGCTCCTAAATTTTTTAAGTTGAAGCACAAGTGCTTATAAAAAGAAAAGTAAGCGTAGAGCCCTGATGGATTTATTGCATTTTGGGGGAAAAAATAATCAATTTTTATAAAAAAAATCTGAAAATTAAAATCTGGATTTAAATTTTTAATGTTGTTATAACCTAAAGATGCTATGTGAAAGTTTGAAACAGAAAATAGTGGTTTTCATCCAGCCACTTTCTTGGTAAAGAAAACACATTTATACTTAAATTAATCAAAATGGATTTATAGCGTTTTGGAATCAAACTCTTCAACTCAAACTATACTTAGAGAACATATTGCTGTATTGTTTTCCCTTTTGTTTTTTTCCCCTTAAAGGGGTCATCGGATGCCCAATTTTCACAAGTTGATATGATTCTTCAGGGTCTTAATGAAAAGTCTATAGTATACTTTGGTTAAAAATTCTCAATGGTTGTGTAAAACAACAACCTTTTTACCTTGCCAAAATCAGCTCTGCAAAAATCATCTCATTTTGGTCGAGGCTGCTTTAAATGCAAATGAGCTCTGCTCGCCCCGCCCCTCTCTTCTCTCTGTGGAGAGACGAGTCTGTTTACTTTAGCCGCGTTTGGCCGCTAAACTTGCTAACTAGCACATTTTTAGAAAAAGGCGACCGCAAAGATTCATTTAAAAAAAAAAAAAATTTATATTCACTTCAGCTGTAAGTAAAGCTGGATCATGAATGATTCACACGAACTTAGACAGATATATGTAGATCAGGAGATGCATTCCCTTCACAAACAAACGTAATCTACTGCATCTTAAGCGGCTTAGGAGTAAATGACGACCACTACGTTCATTATTACATTCAGCAACACAACACCTCAATCGCTCAATCGGAGATATTCTTGTCTAACTTACATCCCTGCTCCGGCATTGAAACAAAGAGGGCGAACTGTTGCAGTTGTTCTGAGGTAAAACGCTCATGTCAGTCAACTATCGTCAAAGAAAACATACACAGACGAAACCAAAGTAACCCTGCGACTTGTGACGATACATTGAGGTTAAGACACGAAACATTCAATCTGTGCATGAAACTGAACAGTATTTATATAATTTTTTTTACCTCTGATCCACCACAATGTCCAACTGTCCTAAGCGTGTTCACAACAGCCAGCGTGTGACGCGTCAGCGTGCTCAGGCATATACAAGAGCTACAACCATAGCTTTAGTCGATCAGGCTCAAAAGTTGGGAGTCAGTGAAAAGTCAAGACTCCCAGATGAGTTCACGCGAGCAAACATAATCTTTTAGTTTTTAATGGGTTGCAAAAATCAAGATAAGCACAAGTAATTACCATTTTGAGTAGCTGTCGTACCCACAATCTCTGCACTGTTTAAACAATGAGTGACGGTTACGCGCGACAGATCGCTTCCGCGCATGTGTCTACTATGTCAGAGCATGTTGACGCGTCACCCGCCGGCTGTTGTGAACGGGGTTAGGACAGTTGGACATTGCGGTGGATCAGAGGGAAAAAATAATATAAATACTATTCAGTCTCTTGCACAGACTAATTGTTTCTTGTCTTAACACCTCAATGTATTGTCACGAGCCACAGGGTTTAATTTGGTTTTGTCTGTGTATGTTTTTTTTTTTTGACTCTCATAGCCGTAGGTCCCGTTGACTGCCATTATATGACTGACAGACTGCAACGGTTTGAGTTAAAAATCTATGTTTGTGTGTTCTATTGAAGAAACAAAGTCACCTATATCTTGGATGCCCTTGGGGTAAGCAGATAAACATCAGATTTTCATTTTTGGGTGAACTATCCCTTTAACAGTTGTGATAAATGCACATATTATCATGCAAACTCATAAAGTGACACTGTATAGCCCTTAATGACGTTTATCTCTGACCTCTGAACTCTCCAGTAGCAGAAGGGGATGTTTGGATATCACCGCGCTTCCTGCTCTGAATTACCCCACATTCATCAGGCCTGTTATTGTTTGCTGTCCAGCTTGCAGTGCTGTACTCTGCTGTCAGTTCCTGTGCAGTGTAATTAAGCATTTTGGGAATTCAATTAAAACGAAATTAAAAAAAAAAAAAAAAAAAATCAGTACGTTATGCATTTGAAAAATTGAGATTTGCAGCAAATAAGATTTATAAATGTAGAATTTATTGATTTTAGGATGGGTAAGGTATATAAACTCTTAAAGGAAGTTCACACAAAGAGCACTTGAGTGAAACTGGCCTCTTCCTTCCAGTGGACATATGGAAATATACTCTAATAACAGACTATACCAGAATGGCAACAACAGTGAAACGTTTCTTTAAACTTTCATCCGCTCAAGGAAACTGCAGAGCGCAGCACTGGTTTAGAGCGGTTTATCGTGTTGATAAATGTGCAGTTATTTTTGTTCAGAGCTGAGCAGCATAGAACAAAAGACAAAAGAACAGAAGTTGCTGCAGTTGTCTTATTCAAGTATTTATTATTTAAGTTTTCAAGGCGTTTTATTATGTAGTTATTCAATTTTACATATAACATGCCATTCAGAATAAGACAAAAGATAATTAGATAATAAAACCATTCAGTGTTACTGTGCTCTGGTGATTTTATAGTATAAATAAATAATTCATTCA
This sequence comes from Labeo calbasu, assembly GCA_019740295.1. Classification (NCBI taxonomy): domain Eukaryota; kingdom Metazoa; phylum Chordata; class Actinopteri; order Cypriniformes; family Cyprinidae; genus Labeo; species Labeo calbasu. The sequence continues at coordinate 6,287 of JAHKKF010521072.1, read as the reverse complement.
GTCGTATTTGCCCAATATTATTAAATGCACATGAAGTATTGTTGGCATTCACTATATAAAAGATCCACAGAATGGGGCAATTAACCAGTATGGATCAGTATCATAAAGGATAACACTTTACGAAAAAGTCACATTTGTTGACATTAGTTAATGCATTAACTAAGAAAGACTTTTACGTCCTGAAAAAATTCAGTTTATTTTGAGAGAATTGTATAATCAATTTTAAAAGGATTTTATGGTGGTAACAGGATTGATTGATAAACTGCGGATATGACTTTTTAAAGGGATCGTTTACCCAATATTGAAAATACATAATTTACTCACCCTGATTTAAAGGTGGTGAACTTTGTTTTTTGCACACCCCTTTTTATTTTAAGCTCCGTTTGTAGAAAGAAGTTTCCTTATCTCATCTAAAAAACTTGCATAAGTTCCTGCCCATGCATTTTATTTGCCCACCACTGTAACACTGGTGTGTCAGATGGCACGTTTCAGGATGTGAACTTTGTGTTGTTTTTGTGTGCTTGCAATCATCACATTTTAATTATAGTAAATCTTGGTTTTCTTAAAGTCGTGTACATCTCCCTTGGTAATACCTTTGCCCTCCATCCTGAGAAATCAAAGACTTCTGAGAAGTCTTAGTCTATGAACAGAATGTCTCACAGCCCCCCGCCCCAACACCTCAGATCTTAAAGGAGAAATTGTGAACCAGTTAATTGTCCTTGGAAGTGCAATATGTTCATTGCTGTATGGCAAGCTGTTTTAACATTTAATGCTTAAAATGTACTACTATCGATTTTCATGCTATTAGTACTTGTTTTTTAGGTATTAGCATCTACTCCATTATGTACTAGTACTTATTTCAGTAGTGACTAATACCTTTTAAATATTACTAGTAAGCATTTGTTACTTATTAAATATTATTACTTTTTATTAGATAGTAGTACTTATATAATAGATACAACTAGTTATTTATAATGCACTAGTACTTTTTTTAGACTGTAGTATATTATGTAGGGATATCCTGATCAGGTTTTTGTCCCCCCGATCTGATCCAAATCATTGAATATTGAGTATCTGCCGATACGGAGTCCTGATCCGGTAACAATAACGATTGCTTATTACCATGTCTATTATTAACATTGGCTGTACTTATAAAGCACATATTCCGCATTACCATATTCTACATCTCTCATGCTACCCAATACCCAAACTTAACAACTACCTTACTAACTATTATTAAGCAGCAAATTAGGAGTTTATTGAAGCAAAAGTTGTAGTAAATGGTTTGTTAATAGCGAGAATGGGACCTTAAAATAAAGTGTAACCACAATTACTACAGTATTTATATATATATACACACACACACATATATATATATATAGAGAGAGAGAGAGAGAGAGAGAGATTGCTAGATGGTAGACATTGTAGTCATTGTAAACTGACTGTATAGTCACAATTATGAATATTGGACTACTGATATAAATTTTCTTGTATTTTATGTACAATAAGCAGAATAACTGCAACATAAAAGGTGAAAAAGTGGAGATAAGGTTAGAAAGCAAAAACCTTGCATTGTCAGAATGCCAGCCTGTCAGTCAAGACTCAACCCGTACCAACATGTTGTCTCAGGTAGTCTGACGCCAGTTAAAAGAAAAAGAAAATAAATAACTTTAAAGTAATTTGTTACTAAAGTGTGCATCATACATTAAACAAAAAGATATGTGTGTGGCTCTAGATATGACCTCATTGGTTCTTGCGCGTCAGACACAGACATGTAAGAGTCTTCTTTTCCTTTTACTGGCTATTGGCAAACCCTCTTAAGCCACCACCTACTGCATGACACCAGCATGACAGCTGACGTAAAATAAGGATTGGGCTTCAGATAGCTGATACCAAACAGATAAAATAAATGTTTAGATATAGATCAGGGGTCTCCAAACTCTGTCCTGGAGGGCTGGTGTCCTGCAGAGTTTAGCTCCAAACCTAATTAAACACACCTGAACCAGCTAATTACTAGGCATACTTGAAACTTCCAGTCAGGTGTGTTGAGGCAAGTTGGAGCTAAACTCTTTAGGATACTGGCCTTCCAGGACCGAGTTTAAAGCCCCCTGGAATAGATACTAGTAGCTAAAAAAATAAGTACTAGTAGCATGAAAACACATAGTAGTATGTTTTATAGACTGAATGTTACAACAGCTTGCCATATACTAGACAGAACATAATAGTTACTAGTATCTAATCAATAAGTACTGGTATCTTTAAAATGTACTAGTAGGTAATGAATAAGTACTAGTGTCTAATAAATAGGTAATCATATCTAAAGAGTAAGTACCAGTATCTAATAAGAACTAGTATCTAATGAGTAAGTTCTAGTATCTTTTAAAAAGGTACTAGTAGCATGAAAACAGATAGTAGTATGTTTTATAGATTGAATGTTACAACAGCTTGCCAAATACTAGTCAGAACAGAATAGTTGCTAGTATCTAATCAAAAAGTACTGGTATCTTTAAAATGTACTAGTAGCTAATGAATAAGTACTAGTGTCTACTAAAAAGGTAATCGTATCCAAAGAATAAGTACCAGTGTTTAATAATAAGAACTAGTATCTAATAAGTTCTACTATCTTTTAAAAAGGTACTAGTAGCTAAAAAAATAAGTACTAGTTGCATGAAAACAGATAGTAGTGTTTTATAGATTGAATGTAACAACAGTTTGCCAAACACTAGTCAGAACAGTATCTAATCAATGAGTACTAGTATCTTTAAAATATACTAGTAGCTAATGAATAACTACTAGTGTCTAATAAATAGGTAATCATATCCAAAGAAGTACCAGTATCTAATAATAAGAACTAGTATCTAATAAGTATCTTTTAAAAAGGTACTAGTAGCTAAGGACTAAGCACTTGTAAGTAATCAATAAGTACTAGTACCTAATGGAAAAGCTACTAGTAGCTAACAAATAAGTACTAGTAGCATGAAAATAGTTAGTAGTAAGTTTTATATGTTAAATGTTAAATTAGCTTGCCATATACTAAATAGTTAGTTAGTTTTGAAATAAACACTAGTATCTAATGAATAAGTACTTATATCTAATGAATAGGTACTAGCATCCAATGAATAAGCACTAATATCTATATAACATGTTCTAGTATTTAATGAATTATTTCTAGTATCTAACAATAAGTGCTAGTAACTAATGAATAAGTACTAGTGTCTTTAAAAAGCTATAGAGTAGCTAAAGTGTAGCTGAAGAATATACACTAAGAGATCATGAATAAGTATTAGTACTTAATGGAAAAGATACTAGTAGCTGAAAAAAAAAACTAGTAGCATGAAAATACAGTAGAAGCATTGAAAGGTTAAATATTGTTAGTTTCTGAACTAATTTCAGTATCTTCTGTCACTATGTAGCTCAGCGTCCTGCTGCCATAGTGTCTCCCACAGCCGGGACCACCAGAGATGTCGTGGAGGTCCCGCTGGACATCGGGGGCTATCCCGTGCTGCTGAGTGACACGGCAGGGCTACGGGACACCACAGACAGCGTGGAGCAGGAGGGTGTCCGGCGCGCCCGTCAGCGGTATGTATTTACGGACACGTGTGGGAAAATCAAGGTGGAATAAACAGTGAGGCATTTTTGTACAAACAATCCAAAGTGATAAATATTGCCATCCTAAAAATGGCCTGTACAGGGGAAATATCTCTCAAGATCTTTGCTACACATTGTGCCGCGTGAGGGGAAGTGATCTGTTTATTTAAAGATTTAGATACAGGTGTGTGTTATATTTTTCACGACTGAATAAACATGGAAAGTTATGCAATAATATAAAGTTACATAATGTTCGCAGAAAAGAGGCGGCAGTTTTAATGACAACCAAAAATTATGTAGTTATTTATAAATATCAAAACAAGTCCCATGCATTTTAAAAAAACATGTTACAAAATAAGTTTGTTAGGTTTAAAACAATACATGGTTGTCATAGTTGAGAAAATCTGCCTCAATAAATGTGTTTATTTAATCAGGGAAAATACATATTAATAATAAAATCATTAATAATTAAAAATAAAAATCAATGGACAACCAGATTTAGCCAGAGTAGCAGTTTTTTAATCTGTAGTCCCAGGGCAGGTTGAGGTTAAAAAACAAATCAATACCTGAACAACATTTTTAACATTTTTAAAATTCCTATAAATATGTACAATTTTAATTTGACATCAACCATTTTTTTCCTTTTTATATCCTTTAATTCTGGTGGGATTTCGTTCCAGTTATGGGTTTCCCTAAAGGCAACAAATAACTGAATGAAAATTAGAGAGAAATATTTTATACATTTTTTTATTTAGATTTTTATTTAGAATTTTGAGATTTTTTTTTCTTCTAATTTTTACTACATCTGAGCAACACATCAAAGTTTAGACCAAATAAATAAATAAATTTAGATCATGTAGACCAGAGGTGCCAAAACTTTTTAAAATGAATAGCCAAAAACCAAACTTGATCAAGTAAATGTTGCAATATATCCAACTACATGATATTAAAATTTATTACATTTAAAAGAATGTAAATAATCAAATAACAAATGTAAAATATGTTTTTTGTTTGTTTGTTTTTTTGTCAGTTAAATCTACTTATTATTATTATTATTATTATTATTTTATTTATTTGTGATATTGTGGGCAAAATTAAAGGTCATTAAACCATACAGATCACAAAATAGTTATGCATAAACAGCACAATTCAAATTAATCTTTAATCATTATTGTGATTAATCAGTAAAATATTGGTATATTATGTTTATTTTTGTGACTATTTGGTTTTAAAATGGAAAAAAAAACTAATAAATGGTCCTGTATATTAGATTTTTTTTTTTTTTGTTCATGAAAAAAATATAGCAAAAATAATTCTATAAAAAGGTCTATTATAATTTATTTGCAGATACCATTTTTGAAGTTTTATTTATCTAATGCAATGAAATTCAGATGTTTTAAGCACGAAAGTCCCTTTGTCTTAGTTTACCTTTGTGTGCTGCAGTGAATGATATTTTTCTGCCTGTACAGTATGCTGTGATTTACTAAAGAGATGGCATAGTCAGGAAATGGCCACTTTGTTTCTACGAGGTCAGAGGTTGTAAGATGCTGACCAGGCTCAGGAAACAGGCTTAAGAAACGACTTTCCGCTGCTGCCCACAGGGTGGAGCTGGCCGATCTGTCTCTTGTGGTTGTCGACTTGATGCATCTTCCTTCAGAGCCCCAGCGAGTGCCTGTCTTCCTCAGTGGACACTTGAAGAGTATCCTTGAGCACTCATCTCACAGGAAGCAGTGTATCCTGATCCTCAACAAAAGTGACCTCATCTCCACCGAGCTCAAGCGCAGCATTCAGGTGGCCCTCGAGGAGGCTGTTGATGTGCCTCCTGCTTGTTTTTTGTCATGTCACACCAGAGATGGACTTCTGGATCTCCTAACTATGTTACAGAACAGACTAAAAACTCTGTGAGTGGAAATGCTCAATCTAGAATACAGTTCTATAATTATTCAAATATGTTATTTAGATACTGTAAACAGAAATGATGCTGAAACCACATGTACAAACATTCAGATTGCACATAAAGTATTTTTTAAATTAAATTTTTAAATTTCTGGTTGTCTGAATATTGGTGTATCACTAGAGCAAACCTAACTATGACACTTTCATAAAGTCTATATCCATGTCTGTTCAGATGTGGCGACCCACTGATCGGCAGCCCGAGTCTGACTCAGACCCGACATCGGACTCACCTACAGAAGAGCGTGGAGGCTTTATATCAGTACTATCAATACAGAGATGTGGACCTGGTGTTGGCGGCTGAAGGACTTCGTCTGGGCCTCACCAGCCTGGGCAGGATCACTGGTAGAGTTGGTGCTGAGGAAATTTTAGACATCATTTTCAGAGACTTTTGTATTGGGAAATAGAAGAATTCTATATATGATAACAAAAACAAAGATGTTGACGTGGTCAAGTTTATTTGTAATTCTAAAATAAAAATCAGACTTGCAGTCACTTAAAGAAACAGTTATTTTCAGGACATGTTCAAAAGTTTGGGTTCGGTAAGATTTTTTTTAAGAAATTAAAGGGATAGTTTACCTAAAAATGAAAATTACCCCACGATTTACTCACCCTTGAGACATCCAGGGTGTATATGACTTTCTTCTGTCCAGTGTTAATTTTGACAGGCATTTTTGATTTAGTCTTAGTCTTTATCTTGAGACTAAAATGCTTAATAGTCTTAGTCACATTTTAGTCATTTGAGT
>JAHKKF010521068.1:0-16371 GCA_019740295.1 Labeo calbasu | reverse complement strand
ATTCAAATTGATTTTATTTTTAATTTAATACCTTTTTTTTTTTAAAGAACTGTGCCATTGTTTTTTTTTTATTATTATTATTAAAGTATTTGAAATCTAAAACTTAATATAATTTAAAAACAATATTAATAATTCATTATTATGGTAACAATAGTTTAATGATTAACTTTTTTTCATTGTTTCCTTTCAGTTATTTTTTGGAATGGTGCCTTTTTTTAAAATGAAAAATAAAAGTATGTATTTAATATCTGTGAAGATTAGTGGCTTATTTTTTAATATTTATTATAATTAATGATTTTTTTTATTTACATCTAGTACATTTTAGAATGGTGCCACTGTGATACGAAACAAAGGTATTTAAATACAAATATGGACTGTTTCCGTCTCCAGATGTCTTCAGAGAAGGTTCGCACCACTGAAACTCAAGTGCTGGTGGCCTCAGCGCAGAAGAACCTTTTAGAAGAGCGACTCAAACTGACCAGTGAGCTTTGGAACGCCGGAATCAAGGTTTGTATATCCTTGAATGTCGCATCAAGAAAACCCAAAATGAATCTGGAGTTGTATTGTGGATGTCTGACTCTGAACTATGTATTATGTGATGCAGGCTGAAGTTTTATATAAGAAAAACCCGAAGCTTTTGAGTCAGCTGCAACACTGTGAGGAAACTGGTATTCCGCTGGTGGCCATTTTAGGAGAGCAAGAACTCAAAGACGGCGTCGTCAAACTGCGCAACGTGGCCAGCCGAGAAGAGGTGCGATTGACGGTCTTACAGATTATTTAAAACTATTTGTCATGCCTATAACAAAACATTTGAACTAACTGATTAAAAAAAATAATTTTATGCATTAAATAAGCTACATTTATCACACAATCTTGTATTTCATATGTATTCAGTTATTTCACATTTTTATACCTCAACATCCTTTTGGGAGTCTGATCAAATAAATTAAAAAAAAAAAAAAGAAAGTAAGTCAAAATGACTAATATTTTGTCTGTTTTCCTGTAGGTTGATGTGCCCAGAACAGATCTGGTGGATGAGATCAAGAAACGGACCTTGTAGTCTAAGGAGCCATTTACCAAACGCCACTTACAATTCTGTCAGTTACCAAACATTTACAATAAGGAGGAAACATATTCTCATATTTTCTGTAAGTCATTGTCTGTTCTTTTAAAATGTGCTTGAATTCCGTCACACCCATCAATAAATGAATAACTAAGATATTTTGTTTCTTTTGTCTTTGTGTCGATCTGTTTTAATGTCACATGCAAAATGCTACTTCTACTTTTTAGGCCTACATTCAATGTAACTTGTCTTTAAGGCAGCCATAAATATTAGTATTGTGAATTTAATTAAATATATATAATAACTGTAAAAAATTTAAAATATCTAAAAACTGTAAATATCTGTAAAACTGTAAATAAAAGTTAATTATTTTTTTCACTACCAGTCAAACGTTTGTGTACAGTAAGATTTTTAATGTTTTTTTTAAAGAAGTCTCTTTTTTACTTTTTAAAATAACTGCTTTCTGTTTGAATATTTTAAAATGTAATTTATTCCTGTGATCAAAGCCAAATTTTCAGCATCGTTACTCCAGTCTTCAGTGTCACATGACCCTTCAGAAATCTTTCTAATATGCTGATTTGCTGCTCAAGAAACATTTTTTATCAATATTTAAAACAGTACATTTTTTTTGGAACATACACTGTACCATTCAAAAGCTTGGAGTCAGTATAATTTTTTTTGTGAAAGAAATTATAGAAATTATTACTTTCATTTAGCAAGGATGCTTTAAATTGATTATTATTAATGTCTTTATCATCAATTATGTTACAAAATATTTCCACTTCAGATATTTCATGTTGTTCTTCTGAACTTTTTATGTTATGCTTTTAAATGTTTTTTGAGCAGCAAATCAGAACATTAGAATGATCTCTGAAGGATCATGTGACTGGAGTAATGATGCTAAAAATTCAGCTTTAAAATCACAGAAATAAATTACATTTTAAAATGTTCAAATAGAAAACAGTTATTTTAAATAGTACAAATATTTCAAAATCGTACTGTTTTGCTGTACTTTGGATCAAATAAATGCAGGCTTCGTGAGGAGATTTAAAAAAAAACATTAAAAATCTTATTGACTGGTAGTGTATTTCTTAGACAAATTAGTATTGTGATTTTACAGATTTAAAATTAAATTTTTTTTACAGTAATTATTTTGAAACAGCTGTAAGTATTGTGATTTTAAAGCTTAAAAAAAAGTTTTTTTTTTTAAATTTATTTTAGACAGCCATAAAGAGTATAGAATCCCATTTCTACCACTGAATAAATAATTAAGAAGTTATTGCGACAATTTATCTGACATTTTTCTCAGAATTGAGGTATAAACTTGCAATTGCAAGTTATAAAGTCAGAATTATATGATATAAACAATTGTGAGAAAAACAATCAGAACTGCAAGTTTTTCTCTTATAATTCTGACTTTTTCTTGCAGTTTTGAGTTTTTATTTTAGAATTGTGATATTTAAATTCTCAATTGCAAGCTATAAAGTCCAATTTTGAGGGGATTGCGAGTTTGTTTCACGATTCTGACTTAACTTTGTGTTATAAAGTCTGAATTGCGAGATGTAGACAAAAAAAAGTCAATATTGTGAGATAAAAACTTGCAATTTTTGCAATTTCTCACAATTCTGACTTTATAACTCGCATTAGTGAGTTCATATCACATAATTCTGAGGAAAAAAGTCAATTGTGATTAAAAAGTCGCAATTGCCTTTTTACATTTTTTTTATTCAGTGGCGAAAATGAGCTTCCATATACGAATATAGTAAATTTACTGCAATGATGTTGATTTTTTTGTTTTCAAACTTGTACAACTTTAAAAATTATTTGAAAGATGACTTTTGTCATCTCTTAACCTTTGTGATGAGAGTTATCACTCATCTGTAGCAATTTTCTGCATCAAAGTTTTGACTTACCGCAAGTATGAGCAATAGCGATATATCCAAGTCATAATTAGGGACTACAGCAACAGCATACACACTTTTTTTTTTCTTGAACAACTTATTTACTGTACAAAAGTCATTTATAGTCAGTACAACCCATCAAACAAGGAATCAAGAGCATACAATGCAAATCAACAAACGTGACAAACACGCAAAACAAATCGTGAAAAATCAAATACGGTGAAAAACACTCAAAATAAGAAGTGGTGAAAACATGCAGTCATCCAAATGTGATGAGGCTGACTAAACAACATAAATGATTAATATTAGATTGTTAAAATACAATAAAACATTATACCAACAAGAACATAATACTTCAAACCACTGAATTCAAGCGCTTGCAAAATTAAAAGGAATTCACTGCCCAGCTTGGCTTTTTTTTTTCTTTAACATTAAACTAAATACTTGTTTAATCATTCATTTCCACTCACTCGTCTGAAACTGGAACAGTACATGCCTTCAAACCACAATACTGAACGTAAACTGATAACGCTGCAATGCATTAACAGCTCAAATTTTAGAAAGGTAGCAAATTTGAGGCCTTACTCATGGTTTGGATCACCTGCTCAGCGGCGGCTAGATAAACTTCCCGCTTCATGGCTTCAACGCTGGTGCCCGGAAGGATCTTGATAACCCCGCACAGGGGCAAAGGAACGCTCGGGATCAGGACTTTGAAGCTGAAGCAGAGGAAGCCGTCGAAGCTGGTGTGATGGTAACAGATGTCATACTGCGGAGTGCCGAGTCTGTACAACTCACACAACCACTGCAGCTGAGACACTGCGTCGCGGTTCACGGGGGCTTGAGGTATCATCTCGTCTCGCGGAGGGCCGGTTGGACCCCCCACGGCCCGGAAGAAGGGCTGGAGAGGCGAGTGGGGTGGGACGTCATGAAGGGAGGGCTGAGGGTGGAGGTGGGGAGGGGTGATGGACGGCTTAGGGAGGGGACTCAGACAAGGTGGGGTAAAGAGGTCGTCGTCTTGTATGGGCTCATGGACATGCTTTGGCTTGGAGAAGGACGTCCATTTCACGGTAATGGGAATGCCGTACTGCTTCTTAAAAGCTGAAAAGACATAAAAAAGCAATATCTTAATGATCATTGTTTTTTATTATTAGTTACATATTTGGTTTAATGTTACAATACTTTCTCCTACTCCAGTTTAATGTACAGAATATAAAAGATATATGTATCTCTTATAAATATAGTCTCTTATCCTCATCAAAATTCCATTTATTTGATCAAAAATACAGAAAAAATGCAATTTAATATACCAATTTTCCCTTTTTAATTTATTTCTGATAAAAAGCTAATTTATTACCAATTTAGGAAACATTTGTGCTGCTTAATATTTTTTTGGAACCTGTGATTCTTTTTTTAACGTTCTTTGATGAATAGAAAATTAAAAAGAACAGCCTTTATTCAAAATAGAAGTCTTTTCTAACAATATAAGTCTTTACTACCACATTTCAGCAATTTAACACATCCTTGCTGAATAAAAGTATTAATTTATTTCAAAGAAAGACAAAATGTACTGACTCCAAAATTTAAATGGTAGTGGTATATTGTTACAAATGATTTATGCTCTTCTGAAAAGTTATCACAATTAAGCAGAATAATTATTAGATAAATTATTATTATAATATGTGACCCATTTGAATATATGGAACCTGAGGGTGCAAAATGCATATTACTAATCAAAAATTAAGTTTTGATATATTTACAGTAGCAATTTTACAAAATATCTTCATGAAACATGATCTTAACTTAATTTCCTAATGATTTTTGGCATAGAAGAAAAATCGATAATTTTGACCCATACAATGAATTTTTGGTTATTGCTATAAATACAACCCAGCGACTTAAGACTGGTTTTGTGGTCCAGGGTCACATATAAGAATGATTTCTGAAGGATCATGTGACACTAAAGACTGGAGTAATAAATAATGCTGAAAATTCAGCTTTGCATCAGGAATAAATTGTTTTGTAAAACAGAAAACCACTATTTCAAATTGCAATAATATTTCACAGTATCACTGTTTTTCTAATTTTTTTTTCAAATAAATGCAGGGATGATAAGCAGAAAAGACTTCTTTAACAACCATTATTAAAAAAAAAAAAAAAACTAACTGATCCCAAACTTTTGAACGGCAGTGTATATGTATAAAAAAATAAATATATATATATTTTTTGACAACACGTTGTTAAAACGATGCACCAGTATTCTTATTACATTTTTCCCACCTTATTTACTGGCCTATGCAATAAATAAATAAATAAATAAATAAAAATAAATGCCACTATCCTATCTTCAAATACAAACAAAAATAAATAAATAAATATTACATATAAACATTTTGAGGATTTTTTTACGCATAACTGCTCCTAAATGTTAAATATACATGTATTTCACACATCAAATATACCACATACATGCTGTTGTTCAAAAGTTTGGAAAAACATTTTTACAAGTTATTGTGAAACATTATTACAACTTAAAGCTACCATGTTCGAGTTTAAAATACTGTAAAATGTAATTTATTCCTGTGATATAATCCTGAATTTTTAACATCATTACTCCATTACTTGCTGAATAAGTATTAACTGGTATAGTGCTTAAAGGGATAGTTCACCCAAAAATAAAAATTCTGTCATTAATTACTCACCTTCATGTCGTTTCAAACCGAAGGACCTCCAATCTTCTTCAGAACACAAATGAAGATAAGTTGTAAGGACATTGATAAAATACTCCATGTGACATCAGTGGTTCAGTCTTAATTTTATGAAGCTACGAGAATACATTTTGTAGCAAAAAAAGATTTTACTCAATTTTTCTTTCTGTGTCAGTCTTCGACATGTGTTCATGAGAGTACCACGATGCCACAACTACTTTGCACACGTCAGTGGTGTTGCTGTCTACACAAGGTCAGAAAGCTCTTGAATTTCATCAAAAATATCTTAATTTGTGTTTTGAAGATGAATGAAGGTCTTCAGAATTTTACAGAATTTTCATTTTTGTATCGCAAATTCAGTTCATAATCCAAATATTTCAATGTCCCGCCATACCTTGCACAAGCACTTTCTTGGCCATGGATGCAGCGTAGTGGGAGGAGTAGTTTACTAGAGCCACGGCCTCTCTCCCTTTGGACCCGGCCATCTTCAGCTGGACATCCTCCACCCCGTCAGACACCATTCGCAGCACCGTCAGCAACTCCACCTGATTTATGGTAGTCGGAAGATCCCCCAGACGCAGCTGCCGCTTCTCCGTGCTCCTGCGCACCGTCAGGCTGCCCCCATCCGGCAGACGGTAGTGATGGAGGGTCATGACAGCGGCGGAGGCGGTGATGGGGTCACAGTACTTCGCGTAGGCGAAGCCTCGGTTCTGCCCGCTGAAGTTCATCATGAGACGAAACTCATAAATAGTGCCAACGCTCTGGAAAAGAGGGATCAGCCAGTCCTCGAAGACATCACGTGGGATCTGACTGATGAAAACCTCACAGCCTGAGCCAGGAGGAGGACCTCGCCAGCCTGGAGTAAGAGAAGAAATTAAAAAGAAGTGATAATTTCATGTAATTTTCATGTCACTACCAAAACAGTGCATGTTTTAGTCCATTGACTGAGACTGGTTTTAACTACACCCCTACATTTATGATCAGGAAATATTCATGTGTCACTCTCTCTCATAGCTACATGCTGAGTAAATACGCCCCATCATTTTAAGGGTAAATATGTTCAAAAATCTGAAAAAAAAAAAAAGAGTGTAACTTTAAAGAATGTCAATTTTTCTATAATTAAACATTTTTTGGGAGTTATTCCATAACATTTAGTTTTTATATGTGTGAAACTCTTCAGAACTGCGCTAGGTAACCATGTGCTAATTAGCATCTTTGAGCAAAGTTCAAAAGTATTTAAAATTGTAACGACCAAAACATTTGGTGAAGTTTCAGCACCGACATCTTTGGTTTTTTGGGTGTTATCCTATAAAATTACTACCGTAACAGTCACAACCAAAGATGTTACGATAGTTTTTGGCTCAATGTATATTCAAACTAATGAATCCTTAAGTTTGAAAACAGTATGATCAACTTTATACCTTTCACAAAGAAAAATTGGATTAAAAAAATTCAACAAATCTCATAAATCACACTTAAAATATTGTTAAAATTGTAACTGTTATTGGTTTACCTTTGAAAGCTTTTTAATAAAAAATAAAAAAACATTTACAAGGAAGATGTAAGCAAAATCTTAACAGGTCAATATAATCCTTCTTATTGAATTATATATTACTGTGTTTCGGTAGTGACACATTTGGGGAGAGGACAAATATTCCAGAACTTTCTGAAAATACAAAATGAGAATTAACTACACAATTACTAGAAATGTGTACCTTGGATATTATACAATTTGCATACATACAAAGTTTGTGGAAAAGACATTTTTTCCAAGAAATTTCTATATCTATCTATCCATCTATCTATCTATCAATAGTGCAATGCACTTGCCAAAATACACTTTTTTTTTTTTAAATAAATAAATAATTAAATAAATAAATATATAAATAAACCCCTGTAACTTCAAAGCTTCATGAATGCATGTTGACCAGTGGTCAAACTGTGATAAAACCATCTCATAATTAATTATGACGATCAGAGACACTGAAATGCTCAAACTGTCAAGATCTGACTTCATAAAACATATACATTTTGAGATATATTTCATAGTGCATTAAGCTCTTTTAGATATACAGATCAAGGCAAATGCAATTCCTCACGATATGATCCTTTAAAAGTGTAATTATACTCTGAAAAATGATGAAAATATCACATAATAAACACTGACCAGAGACTCAGATCAAAGCTGAAAATTAGATGTACAAGTTGAGCAAAAACTACTAAGAAAGTACGATCTGTGCTCATTATTTTAGTTACATATAAAAGTATACATATATTTCTCCTCAAATCTCAATAAAGTTCCCATTGAGACAACTTGCCCAATTCAATCTGACACAATGCAATGCTGTTGGAGGAGTTGTTGCAAAAGGTCAACGTGTGTTAAATAAACATTACATTTTTTACTTTTACAATTAACCCCAATTTGGATAATACTACTTAAATTAAAAGTGTGACAACTAAAACTGTTGGTTTCTGATTTACACATGGTATCTGCACCTAAAATACTCAACACAGTGCACTTATCTACAAATTGTACTATAAAAGTGATCTGAACTAATCAATTTCATCAAGCAATAAACTAAGACCATCCAATCAGCAATAATTGAGCTGCAATAAACGCCTGCAGCCTAATTGAGCTCAGGTGTCCATGTTTTAATGCAGGTAAAGGCAAAGCACAAAAGAGGCATGGTTCAAACTTTCATAAGATATCTACAATGTATCAGTCCTACATGACAAGCTGTTTTAACCTTAAAATGATTTAATGAATTTATTCTTAAAACCTTAGAAGAAGAGATGCACAGCCTGTTTCTGCTCTGCTAAACGTTATGAAGGAAAATGAGAGGCCATGTGCCATGTCTTCATCTACATTACATTGCAGTCTCATGCTAGGAGACATAAAAGAGCTTAAAATGCCACAGGTTGTGTTTTAATTGCGAAGGGTTGATCTCAGTTCAATTCAAGAGTACTTACCCGGTGGAGGACCACCATATTTCCTCTGGCCATTGACCTGTCTTAAAGTGATGGAGCTTTTTTGCATCCATTCGTTTAGAGACTTCATTCTCTGCGGGTTCAAAACCTGCCAGCATCAAATTAGAGAGGTTATGTAATGCTTTTTATGTTATATCTTCGAGTTAAAAATGTTCTCAAACGTCAAACGACGATGACACACGAATTAAAAACTTATCTTGTTTCTTACTGCGTTAATGGTTTTGGCAAAACAAGTATGTTGTTTATAAATATAAACTTGTAAATAAACTCGCTCACCTGCTGTAGCTGCTGTCCGTCCATGTCGTTGTCCACCTGTGATGGTGCACCTGTAAATTTGTGGAAAAGTCAAGCAAAGGTCATTAAAATTAAGCTCATGACACTCTAGAAACACTATTGGACACGCTTGAGGGAAGTGGGCGGATTCTGCGCAGTGCGCTCAAATTTCAGTCCTAAACAGAGGTGATGCTGAGAAGTACACTGTTAAGATTTTATAGACATATGTTGAATTTGAAAGTATTCGTTTTTGCTTGAAAGAATCTGTTATGGAACTTGTTAAAAAGTGGTTTAATTGGGGGAACAATAATTTGAGAAGTTCCGCTCTTCACCAGCAGGTGGCAGCTGTGCATGTGATTATTTCAATAGTGAGCGAACGTCATTCGTCAGCCGTGGCAACATTGTTGCTGTTTAAAAACATGTTTCATTTTATCTTTGCAGAGACATGTATGTGCAAATACGTTTTTTTTCCGTTTAGTTATTATGTGTACAAATCAGCAGGACATATCTTCCTGTGTGGATTTATTAGGTGTCCTGCTGGGCTGAGCTTTCAGAGGTCATGACCCCTGCACTATAAAACTGTCTGGTCATGTTTCTTGAGTAGCAAATTATATTAGAATGATTTCTGAAGAATCATGTGACACCGAAGACTTAAGTAATGATGCTGAAAATTCAGCTTCGATCACAGATGCTTTTTAAATTACATTTTTCAAAATATTAAAATAGAAAATAGTTATTTTAATTGTTATATTTCCCAATATTGCTGTCAAACAATATTGTTTGTATTTTTGTTCAAATAAGTGCAGCCTTAGTTAAAGACACATTACAAAATCATATTGACCTTAAACTCTGAAGAGTGTAGTGCACATGCAATATTTAAGTAGTTAACTATTTGTGCTAAAGTTTAATCTTTAGGGGTACAACAGTCTGGCAGCCTTGTACAAAAAATAACCATGGTTTTACTACAGTAACCACAGAAAAAAAAATAATAAAAAAAAAAAAAAATATATATATATATATATATTTTTTTTTTTTTTTTTTTTTTTACAGAAAATTGTATAAAATGCAATATGTGGATGCAACTTATTGAATAAACATACATGATAATTTGAAACAAGTAAATATAGTAGGGAAGTGTAGACTGCACAGTATGATAAAGTTTTGATTGCAAACATATGTTATTTTATATTATATTACAGTATATTATATTAATGTTTAAGTAAATTTTACAGAAAATTAGATTAAAAATACATATACA
Source organism: Labeo calbasu (assembly GCA_019740295.1). Lineage (NCBI taxonomy): Eukaryota > Metazoa > Chordata > Actinopteri > Cypriniformes > Cyprinidae > Labeo > Labeo calbasu. Next base: position 6,183 of record JAHKKF010521068.1, on the reverse strand, counting down.
CCACCAGTCAAAAGTTTTTTCAAATGTTTTTTTGAAAAAGTGTCTTCTGCTCACCAAGCCTGCATTTATTTAAAGTACAGCAAAAACAGTAAATTTTTTATATAAATAAAATATAATTTATTCCTGGTTTTTCAAAGCTGAATTTTAGCATCATTTCTCCAGTCACATGATCCTTCTTCTTAAAAAAAAAAAAAACATTAAAAATCTTACTGTTCAAAAACATTTGGCTGGTAGTGTAACTATATTTATTTATTTTTGAGATAATTAACTTTTTTTGTTGTTTTTGTTTATGATACCTGAATGTTGCTCACTAAATTAAACATACAAATTGATGAATTCATATAACAACAATACAGTGTATTTGATACAAGAATTCTTACATTTTTTTAATGCAGTATGCAGCACTGCACTGTATGCATGCAAGAGTTCTATTCCTAACATATTTTTTTCACACTTCATTTTGAGCTGTCAAGTGTGAATAAATAATCTCAAGATAACTCTGTTGGTAACTCTTCAAAGGCTTCAAAGGCCATGCTTGTTAAAACATGCATTTTTTATTATGTCCTAAAAAACAGTCCTCAGATTCATCTTGATGTTTTAAACAAAAATGTGTGTAATCACGACACCTTGTTTTTGAATACGCATAGGCCTAATTCAGATAAACACCATCCAAGTTTTTTTTTAATGTTGGCAGATGAATTAAAGAGTTTAGTGTGTCATACAGCTCTGGCCAAGTTACAATAAAATGTAGGTCTGGAGCACAAATGACACGAAAATGATCAAAGACAGCATTTTATGTAGCGACTTTTGAATTAACACCAGCTTAGCGAATGCATGAGTGCAGGTACACAGTTTGTCAGTGTAAAATGATGCTGTGCCAGATGAAAGGCAGAACCTGGCTTAGTTCTCCGTGTGGCCTGCAGCTCTGACTTTTTAGCAGGAGAAAATCCCTCCGATGCCTCACAGCTTTTTAATTCTCTGAAAAGAAAAACAGACAGAACAGACAACCGCCATATGTTTTCCTTGTTCACCCTTGCACCCTTTCATCCTTTGCATCTTCCCATTTTCCGGGCTGCGAGATGAGATGTGCGATACGTCTTTTTACCGTAGTGCAATTACAGTTTGTTTGCATGGAAATAAACACATCAACACCTCCTAATGTAGCGAAGGTCATAAAGCCGCCTCGCGCTGTCACATGTACTGCAGTCACGATGATAATAATATTAAACACTTCATTTGATTTAGAGACTGCGCATATCATTTTCACAAATTGGACTTGCGGAAATTGTGACCCGCTAGTTAGGTCACCTGTGGATTGATGGTTTTATCTAGCGCCAGGTTTGAAGGTGATAAAAAAGAACCTTATACCTAGGGGGTTTTATGACAAGCGTAATGAAGTCGTATTCTGATATTACTGTGTTTCTTGTTTATCCAGAGCCTTGTCTCTGCCTTTGGCTAATTAATTTATAACCTTTTACATCTAAACATTGAAATCGGGCCTATCTGACTGATGTTATCCGGTTGCTATGCAATGTGTGCTGCGTAGCGACAGCAGTTCCGTTGCCGTGGGGTCGTCACGCACATCTGTGAGCCTGTCCTGAAATGCACACATACGCGCACTCGTACCCCAGCCGCCCCGCCTCACGAAGAGGCTGATCCCAGCCCCTCTGCCACCCCGGGGCTCACCGAGGGACACGCAATCTGTCCAATGTCAAAACTCATATCCTCAGTCCTGTCACTCACCCTGTAAACACGCTCACACTAACTTTCAGGGCGTCTCAATGAACTTTAATCTTCTTTTGGCATCTGGGAGAAGAGCTTGATCTGATACTGAGTTATATATATATATATATATAGGTTTCTGCTTAAGTGTTTGAAATTAGTTTTCTAGACAGTTGTGACCCTGGACCACAAAACCAGTCATAAGGGTCAATTTTTTAAAACTGATATTTATACATCATGAATAAACAAGCTTTCCACTGATGTATGGTTTGTTGGGATAGGACAATATTTGACCGAGATACAACTTTTTGAAAATCTGAGGGTGCAAAAAAATCTAAATATTGAGAAAATCACCTTTACATTTGTTCTTAGCAAGTATGCAAATTCTTAGCAATGCGTACTGTATTACTAGTCAAAAATTAAGTTTTAATAAATTTACGGTAGGAAATTTACTAAATATCTTCATGGAATATAATCTTAATTTAATATCCTAATAATTTTTGGCATTTAAAAAATTGATCATTTTAACCCATTCAATGTATTTTTGGCCATTGCTACAAATTACCCATGCAACTTAAGACTGGTTTTATGGTCCAAGGTCACAGTTATCAATAATTGTGTTTAATAATTGAGTTTTCTCCAAGTGGACAAGGGAGTAGTGTCTTCTCATAATATTGTATCAGGGAAAAAATCGTAGTACAGAAATAAAACAATGGCAATATTACAAAATATAACAGACCTAAAGCGTGCCTTGAGTATGGTGGGGGGTAACTGAGAATGAATGGGGAAAAGTTACATGAGATGAGACAATGCGTCCATCGCGATATGATTGGATATGACTGGTTATAATCGGTTGTGATTGGTTCATGCGGTAAATCCCGCCTCTTGTGTTCGTGTGCGTTCTGTGTTCGTGAATCAGTCCGAATAAACAATATAATGGCGTTAAAAAGTAAGTAAACAACTCACACATTAGATATAACTATTTTGTTACATTAAAATAGGACTTCAGATGGCATGAAAACATAATCTGTGGGAGTGACTAATCATCTTGGTGAAATTTAAAATAAATCTACGTCTATGACCAATATTGAGCTTTGATGACTGATACAAACAATTCAAAAATAGTTAAAAGTTAACTGTTAAAAAGAATAAAGTTATTATTTTGGAATAAGTGTAAAATGCTTAAAAACACTAACTTGATACGATTTATATTTGGCTTGAATATTGATTATTGTTCATGTAAAAATATTAAAATTCTAATAGTGTAAATAATGTTTATTTAACCAAGAAAATGTGACTGGGACGTGAATTTAAAATTGATAAAAAATATTTATTGACGGAGTTGGTCAAAATTGGTTAATCTGAACCGACACTAGAGGGCGGTAGTGGTAATCGGTTGATAATCTCAAAATGGTTGACTATCGTTCAACTAATCAGCTTTCCTGATATGTGTTTTCACAACGCGTCATCAATTGGCCATATTGGCGGGACTGAGTGTAAATATGCCACTGAACCAACAAAACTTGCATATTTTGCTGATTATAGCTGCTGAAAATGGTCAGTTATGGTCATGTTTTGGGCTGTACTAATCGGTCGGACCGGAAAAAAACATTTGGAGTACTACAGACTTCCAAAAGTTATAACAAATCAAGGAGAAGAGTGCAAAACACTGTCTGAGGAACAAATGGCATTTGTGTTTGGCCAGACTGAACCAGGATTTCCAGGGCAACAATCTTGACAACATTTGTGTTTGTTCTTATCATTTCCAGTCAGGTAGGTGAAATATTAGGCTAATATCTTAATTAATACTGTTTGCACATATCTTTACCACTTATTAACTTTAGTTTGTCAAAATATTGCGCCCTTTCCTTCTTACTAAGTCCTTCTCTATATGATTTAACAGCTTTCTGTGGTTAAAACAGCATAAAATAACAGAACAACCTATTCAGTAGTACATTAACCATGCAATCCATGTTGTTGTTTATATCTGAATATCGAACATCCGGGTAACGGACTAAATTGTGGCATAAGTGCAAACCCTCTATGTCAGTCCATGCAGTTTACTTTTCAACTAGGATATCTATTTTGCAAAAATATATTTATGTAACTTCAGAGGTCATGTCTTAACAGATTAATGTTGATTTCATACCCTAACATCACATTATTAATTCGTTTTTTTTTTTTGACTAGCTGTTTATTCATTCATTTATTCATTCAGGATGTAATAAAGTAGCTTCCATCTTAAGTGCAGGAAGAGCTATCATTTCTTAAAAGCCTATCAGCGCCACAATAAATAGCAAACAGTAACCGTTTCAGAGAGAGGAACAGCTTGCTCATAGCTTAGAGGCTCCCTGATGTTTTAACCTGGGAAAAAACGTGACTCACGTTTCTATGGGTTCCTCCCTCCAGCCCCACTAAAACCTGATTCTCTCATCACAAACTACTGCGTACATACTTAAAGATGTTTGCTAAGGCAATTGTCATCAGTATTATTGCTCATACCTAAGGTTAGGAGTTTCATCAAACATAAGAAGCATTAAACCTTAATGTGTAACTAATTTAATGAAGAGTTCACCCAGAAAGAAAAATTCTGTCATCATTTACTCACCCTCATGTTGGATCTTTTTTTTCTGTGGAACATAGAAGATATTTTAAATAGTGTAGGTAACCAAACAGTTTCAAATCCTGTTGACTTTAATTGTATTTTGTACACTCTAGGAAAAAAATATGCAGATATGAATGACAGCTCATTAGTCATTCATATTAGGCGGAAAAATATTACATGGACGGACCGGAGCCTCTGATGAAGTCTGAAATGACATTTCTAATTTATGAGCTCACCAACTTTAGTTGTGATGTGTGTATGTTTTTTCATGGGCATTTGTGTGTTTTAATAGTTGAGCTCGTACCTGCTGAGAACTTGTTTTTTTTTTGTGCCACATGCTCTTATTTGCTGGCTGATTGCATGTGCAGTGGTGAGTGTGTGTGTGTGTGTGTGTGTGTGTAAGTAAAACATTTGAACACTAGCAATCAAGGTGAACAGACGCTGCTAATTCAGGTTGGTGATAAAACGTGTCGATGGTCCTTTGTGGGGCTTTCATTACTGTAGCGGAGTCGTGCGTCTGTGTTTTCTGAAGCGTGCTGGTCAATATTAGTACTAGAGTCTATCTCAAAGGGACATGTTTGTTCTTCCTCCACCCCACCCTCGTCCTTTTCTCTGCCATCTCGCTCTCTCTCGCTCTGTTGTGATGGGTTTGATGCTGACAGCCAAGACAAAGCCTATTTACAGGAAGTAGAGGTGAACGTCCGCAAGAACAAGGCCTTTCATAGTGGACTTGGTAACACTTTACACATTTGTTGACATGAACTATCAATGCGAGATACTCCTAAAGCATTTATTAATCGTAGTTAGTTAATTTCTGCACGCAGGACATCTTCATATCTATGCAGGATTATATGGGAAGAAGAATCACTAAGGATTTCACCCACTCTGCTCTGGTCAGATAAATCTTTACCGTGGCTGTAGGGCCAGCAGGGGTCAGGAGGAGCTACTTTCCCTCAAGCCATCCAGATCCCTAATCAGGGGCCCGCAACCACACATACCAATATCATCATGCATAACTAACAAACATTTGCACATTTTTTTTTTGATCTGCTTCATAAATCACTGTGTTTTTGCATATTTGGCCCCTAGATCACTAGCAAAACAATAGCATGTACTGTACCAGATGAATATGAGTCATTCTTTGAAGCTGCTTTTCCAAATAAATTTGTGATTTTACCACTTCTATCAGACAAAGAACGTCTTTAAGTGTTAACATGCTGCACTGTCATCGTAAGCTGAAATATTAAAAGAATAACATGTTGGGTTACTCTGAACATGACAGAAGGAAATGTTGTTTTGGTTATAAGGTTTTCTCATTAGGATTAAGATTCAACAGGACTTTTCTATAAATAGCTAAAGTAACTAAATAAACTGATTTTCTGCTGATTTGTTTTGACAAGGTTGATATGTTATGCTTTACCTGCCAGACAAAAATAAATAATTATGAATCTTTAATGAGAAATTCAGTTTGGTCTTTTCCTCTTTATTCTTACAGTATGTTAAGTGATGTGAATGGGAGAGAAGCAGAATTTGTGGACACAGATAAATTATTCTGTATTAATTAAAATTAGTTTTTCAGTTCAATTGTTCTCATTTTCTGTTCAAATTTGTCTTCAGCACTGGAATAAAAAAATATATTATTAATATCGTGTGAGTAAGAAAATCAATCCATTTTGATTTTGTAATGTTCTGGTGGGCTGTTATTATTATTATTTTTAATTGTATTAAATAGAATTTTATAACTAGCCAAAGTAATACGTGCATACAATACATTACATTATATATATATATATATATATATATATGTGTGTGTGTGTGTGTGTATGTGTGTATAAGTATATATATATATATATATA
>JAHKKF010521062.1:36961-67867 GCA_019740295.1 Labeo calbasu | reverse complement strand
GTTTCACATTATTTGTGATATACATATAAATGGCCCTTACAAGTATTGCTAAACCTGTGTAGATAAATTCTTGCTTCAAATGCTTACCAACCATACCAGATTTAATTTCATAAACAGAAATCCAAACACACAAACACTGGTTTCCATGTTTTATAGGGACTTCCTATAGACGTTATCGTATTTATACTGTACAAACGATATTTTCTATGCCCTAACCCTAAATCTGCCCCTCATGGTGTATGCACACCAAAAGCAAAATTAATATTCACATCATGTTACTTACTCGAGATTAGTCGCAGAATGTTTTTCGCCTCACTTGTGCAGATTAATATATAAAAACAAAAAAAAAAGTGACCTAAAGGTCAAAATTACTGGCATTCCTATCTTCGTGCAGCGAATATCACACACAAACACAAGATAATGTTTATGTTAACAGATGTTTACTTATCTTTATATATAGCTACCCTAGTAAAATGTAATAGATTTAAAATGCATTTATAGTTCAAGTCTATTAACATATTTACTGACATATCACTCGGGACTTACTGATACAGAAATTGTAATGAAACTTTATTTGGAGTACTACCTGTGCATAATGCACATTTAATAATATTAAGCCTAAAATATGTTTTAATGTCACAATTGATGAAAACTGTATGATCTTTAAATAATATTGGTTTTTAAATGCAAAAGATTTAAAATGTACCTAAAGTATACTTGCAATAGTTCAGCTTTAGCACAATCAAATATACTTAAGTATAGCTTTAGTTGGACTTAAAGTGCATTAAGTAAAAAATTAGTTGTTCCAATTTAGCAAACTTTGCATATACCAGTTTATTATACTAAAAGTACAATAGCAGGGTATATTTTATTATGTGTAAATGTATTTATTAGCATGAAATACATATATTTTAAACACCATACCTAACTCACACCAGCACCCTAATAGAAAACATTCAGCATTTTTAAAAATAAAAATGTAAAAAGCTTTATATTATGCTGTTTTTGCTAATGAGGACATCCTCAAATGTGGGTTTTGTCCGTTTTGTCTTGCCTCTGGGTACAAATGTGTCCTCAAAATATATTCAAGTAGGTACACAGAAAAGGAGGAAAAACAAATCCAATTTTGCTGGAGTTTATCTTTGAACAGATTAAGATCTACAGTCTGACGGTTTTGGTGTATAACACCAAAATATATTCAAACATCCCCATCTTTTATCAGTAACTATAATATTTTAAATCCAATATGCTTACATGTATAAATCTCAGAAGAACTCAAGAAAATCAAGAACAGTATGACGAATGCATTCTCCCTGTCATCAGTGGCTCTATAGCAAATCCATCTCTGACACTCCAACTACAGACTGATGTAGAAAAGTAATGACCCGTACACACAGAGCATCTAATCCTGCTAATGATGTATCATTTATAATGCTAAATCAAGAGTGTCTATAGCAGAGGCAGATGAGCAGGTAATTAGTCGAAAAAGTCCAATTCTCTTCATGCAAACTTAGTTTATCTGCCAATGTAAAATTCTGGTTAATCAAACTCAAACACAAAAACGATTGTTTTAGTCTGTAATGAAAACTGTGTAATACTTGATGAAAAAATTCATTTTTAATTCTGTGATATTTATTCTTCTCAGGTCAGTGTATAATATAGTGGATATTTGAATTTGAAATTTTGACTCTTGTTTAACTAGTACAGAAATAATAAGAAGATATTGTCAATTCATCTTTGCTCCTGGTCTAGACCTGGTTATTATTTTATGAGTCTCCTTCACTGCACATCATCAAATCTATGAGCTTCTTAACTTAAACTTGCTCCCCTTTAGGAAGGCTATATATGCGTGAGACTGCAAGAAGAACAGGAGAAACACAGAGAAGGAGTGTGGGCTTTATGAGCGTTCATCTGGCAGTAGCACTAAGGGCCATATTTCACCTCTCTCTCCCCAGAGGATTATTAATAGATCTATAACAACCCACCTCCCTCCCTGCTGTTAATCTACCAGCCAACATGTGTTACATACACAAATGCATGATTACACACATCAAAAATCAGTAAGAAATGCGTCTGCATTGAAGTGGCTTTCCATTTAGTTTATTGGCAGACACTTCCTGACCAAAGCAACCAACAGCAAACAGGCAGTTATTACTTCAGCATATGTATAACAAGATAAAGCCTAGACGTGCAAATGCAATAAAGTAGCAGTATTTGTACATAATGTGTGTGGAAAGATATGGAAAGATATATACAGTTGAAGTCAAAAGTTTACATACACCGTGCAGAATGTGCAAAATGTTAACTATTTTACCAAAATAAGAGGGATCATACAAAATGCATGTTATTTTTTATTCAGTACTGACCTGAACGTGACATTTCACATAAAAGATGTTTACATATAGTCCACAAGAGAAAATAGTAGCTGAATTTATAAAAATGACCCCGTTCAAAAGTTAAGAGCCAGGGGGTGAATACTTTTTGAATTTGAGGATTAGGGTAAATTTGACTTATTTTGTCTTCTGGGAAACATGTAAATATCTTCTGTAGCTTCTGACGAGCAGTACGAAATGAAAAAAAAAGGCAAAATAAGAAAAATGTACACAACTTCATTCTGTTCAAAAGTTTTCACCCCCCAGCTATATGTAAACTTTTGACTTCAACCGTATAAATTTTTATTTTCTTTGTGCACAGAAAGTATTCTCGCAGCTTCATAAAATTAAGGTTGAACGACTGATGTCACATGGACTATTTTAACAAAGTCCTTACTACCTTTCTGGGCCTTGAACGTGTCAGTTGCTTTGCAGGATCAGAAAGCTCTCGGATTTCATCAAAAATATCTTTATTTGTATTCCAAAGATGAACGAAGGTCTTACAGGTATGGAACGACATGTAGACAAGGAATTAATAACAGAATTTTAATTTTTGGTTGAACTATCCCTTTAAGAATCAAGCACATCTTTGGGTGATAATGTCAAATACACTGTATTCTACTAAACGTATTTTAATAAACTATGAGTGATTTACTTCTATTTCCATATAATAACAATAAAAAATATGACTTCCTAAAGAGAAAGCAGAAAGGAAGATAATGATTAAGAAAGTCCCACTTCAAAAGCTAAAAGAAAAAGTGATGATCTACAGAGAATACCGCTGAGTGTGAGCACAACAAATAGATCCGCTGATCTTATTCTAAAGCTTTATCCAGCACACAGATGTACACAGAGACTTTCACAAGCCCAAAAACACATATAAAACACCTGCTCCCACACAAAGCCTTACTAACCCTCTTAATTTATAAAAGTGCACCACAAATCAATAGAGATTAGGTTCCAGAAAACAATACTGGTAAGATTTTCATTAAAAAAAAAAAAAGAGGCCATGATTGCTCTTTTGGGATACAGCTGTAATTTTGTCTGTCGATCAGGATTCTAGAGACAACGGAAATAATCTAGAAGCAAGTTTACAGTGAAACACTGCCAATTGAATCTTTTTCAAAAACAGAACATAGGTCTAGAAGAAATTCCAGATGATCATTTGTGGAAATTTGTTATTAATAAATAAAGGAATGTGTGTTTTTTAACCACCCCAACTACGACGGGGTTTGATCTGAACTGGTTTGGAAATATCATGATTGGAAAACATGCCATGAAAACACTAGTGATGGGAAGTTTGAATAATTTTACCGACTCGGACCTTTGAGTCTCGTTTAGATTAATTCATTGTTTACCTGGGTCTTTAGTCTATGATTAGCTCAACTCACCTCTTATCTGACAAGTTTTCGGGTTCGAGTCGTTCGTTCATCAGGTGATAGCCCCGAAAGCTTAACCTATGCAGCCTGAGCCGGAAAGAGAATTGATTAGCTCTTCTCTCAAGTCTTCGGGTTCGGGTCGTTCGTTTATCACGTGACAGCCCCATTAGATGAACGAATGACTTGAAAAACCTGAAGACTCGAAACAGGTGAACTAATTCCACTACAGAACCTAATAGGATGTTGCGCATGCGCGACTGAACAAATCACTCCCCGAGACGACTCGTTCTTCCCGAGTCACATTAAAGATTCGTTCAAAATGAACGAATCGTTCAAGAACAACCCATCACTAGAGAACACAGAGAAAATGTTTTAATTAAGGGTCAGCATTTCAATTTAAGTTCATTATCTACATAATTCATTTTTATTATTATTCATTTAGCCTATAATGAAACATCAAAATAAATAGTTTTTCACCAGCAAATGAACTTACGTTCATTAATTCTAAATAAGCATACATTTTCTTTCCAGTAATAATGAACCATGTGACACAAACAAAAAAAGAAATCTAATTCATATGTGGAGGACACAAGCTGTGGATTATGCTGGACTGGAGAAAAATAAATAAATAAATCTTGTTCAAAGATTCAAAAGTCGCAAGGAAATTTTGGGTGTCAGCCATGCACACTTTTTCCCCCAGCTGACCACATAAAAAAATCTGCAGGTTCCGTTTTGCAAAGTTGAGTTCAATTACTTGCCTGTAATGGGACACATGACCCCTAATTTCACAGATCAAAGGAGGAGTATGCATACGTCAGCACACAAACTGAGTGAGTGAGCACTCTTTCAATCCTCTCTAAGCCACTTTAAAGACCTTTAAAGAGGCAGCTTGCCATGAAATGCTGCATTACGAATCATTTCTTGACTCACGAGTAAGAAAGTGACAGAACGGCATTAATATTATCTCAGTCAAAAGGGATGAGATAACTAAAAGATCAACTGAAGTAATTCCAAGTCATTACAAAGTGTGGATTTATCTTATAATAATGCAAAAAGCCACAAGACAGACGCTGACACGTGTTTCAGGCACAAAGCGGAGCGCCTAAAACCCTCTTAACTACAGTCAAATAAATAAATACTATAAAGAAAATAAACCACTACAATTAGGCTACTACAGCCTCTTGTAGCTTATTCGCTTTGTGAAACTGGTGTGATAAAAGACATCAGTTTTCAATTAAACAAGTTTCTGTTTATACAGTTGAGGTCAAAAGTTTTCATGCACATTGCAGAATCTGCAAAATGTAAATTGTTTTAGCAAAATAAGAGGGATCATTCAAAATGCATGTTATTCTTTATTTAGTACTGACCTGAATAAGATATTTCACATGAAAGATGTTTACATATAGTCCACAAGAGAAAATAGTAGTTGAATTTATAATTTATATGTTTCTTAATACTGTGTTGCTACCTGAATGATCCACAGCTGTGGTTTTTTTGTCCTTAACAGTTAATCTGTCCGCTGTTCTTTAGAAAAGTCCTTTAGGTCCCACAAATTCTTTGGGTATTCAGCATTTTTGTGTATTTAAACCCTTTCCAACAATGACTGTATGATTTTGAGATCCATCTTTTCACATTGAGGACAACTGAGGGATCCATATGCAACTATTACAGAAGGTTCAAACGTTCACTGATGCTTCAGAAGGAAAAACGATGCATTAAGAGCCGGGGGGTAAAAACTTTATGAATTTGAAGATCAGGGTCAATTTAACCTATTTTGTCTTCTGAGAAACATGTAAGTATCTTATGTAGCTTCTGAAGGGCAGTACTACATTAAAAAAATATATGATATTTAGGGAAAGTAAGAAAAATGAACACATCTTAATTCTGTTCAAAAGTTTTCACCCCCTGGCTCTTAATGCATCGTTTTTCCTTCTGGAGCATCAGTGAGTGTTCGAACCTTCTGTAATAGTTGCATATGAGTCCCTCAGTTGTCCTCAGTGTGAAAAGATGGATCTCAAAATCATACAGTCATTGTTGGAAAGGGTTAAAATACACTAAAATGCTAAAAAAAAAAAGAATTTGTGGGACCTGAAGGATTTTTCTGAAGAACAGTGGGCAGTTTAACTGTTCAGGACAAACAAGGCACTCATGAACAACTATCACTAAACAAAACAAACAAAAAAAGCACAGCTGTGAATCATTCAAGTATCAACACAGTATAAAGAATCAAACATGTGTAAACTTCTGAACAGGGTCATTTTTATACTATACTATACAACTATAGTTTTTTCTTGTGGATTAAACATGTTTTATGTGAAATACCTTATTTAGGTCAGTACTAAATGAAAAATAACATGCATTTTGTATGATCCCGCTTATTTTGGTAAAATAATTAACATTTTGCAGATTCTGCAAACATTTGACCTCAACCGCATGTGTTTTAAAAAGTCTACAACTGAACTGGTTTAAAGAAAACAAAAGCAATTAAAAAGCAAACAAAACTGAGCTAGACTACACTATGGAAGCTTTTGTTTCCACAAAGGATTCTTAAAGAGCCATTCGGATGATTCATTCTGAATATTTTTCACCGTTCTGTCATTTATTCACGGTGAATGCAGGATATATGACAAGCAATATTACATTTCGCTATTGAGCCAAACTGCTTTCCTGGATGGATGCCAATGACACTCTCCAGCACCTTCATTTAGCGGGAGGATGAGGGAGCATAAAAATAGTCATGTCAAGTTGAAACTCCTCATTGTCACCGCCATTAATCAATGGCTACATTTACAAATGATGTTTACTGTTATTATAGCATTAAGAATCCATTACTACATTTGTTAACACTGCATGTGTAATCAACTGTCAACTTCTCCTCATTCTGCTTTTTTCTATTGCCCTGAGCACTTCGGATATCAGCACTTCTTTGGATATCAGCTGGCCTTCATCGTTCCTGCACCGTGGGTGCTAAAGATTTCACAAAGCATAGACACTTTCTGTGAGGAAGAACAATGTCAAAACCATGACAGTCAGTTCCAAAAACAGCACGTTAATGATGCGAAGACCCCCAAAACCATCCATCAAGAACTTTCACACCGTACAGAGACATTTTTCACACAAACAGGCCTATTTGAAGAGATTAAAAGACATTCAACGAGTACGACGTTATTAGACTCTTTTTCATAATACGCAAGGAGACTGTACTTCAACCTGGCAGTCTGACACCTCACTTAACACCCTGCTCTGGGTGAAATATACTGTAATTATACACACACCGCATTACTTTAGTTGGCCATTTATCAAAGAGATTTTGCAGTGCTGCAGAATTATTAAAGCATTTTGAAGATATAGATATGTCAGGTTTGCAACTAAAGGCAGAATGAACTATATATACTGCACTTCAAAATAGCTACACTGTATCATGTCTGTCAGCACAGAGAGAGCACGCTATAAAGGCCTGAAAGTCTTTGAATAGAATCCTTCCTTACTCTCATATAAGAACAAAAATATGGCAATCATGCAGTGGTATAAAACATCTCCATTTATCTCAAAACCAGCCATCCACCATTATCATCATGGCTCCACATGTGGGGAAGCACTAAATAGCAAAAAATGTAAATTTTTCTTGATCTCTTCTTGCGACGCTGAAAAAAATAGCTAAAACATCATTAAAACAAGATAGATTTAATTAAGAAGTAAAATTGTGGTTTAGAAGACAGTAAGGCTTGTTTTCGCAAATATCTTGAAGTTTACTACCACAGACTTTTTTTCATTTTTCATTTGTGGGGAGAGCTAAACTACAAACATTTTCTTAATCAGTATTTTTATACTGAGTTTGCCTTGCCAAAAATATCTTAAAAATATATTTAAAAAAGACAGATTGTGCTTTAAAAAGATAAGGCTTGTTTTCAAAAAGTTTATCTTGTATCCAATGTAATTATCATCCCATTGGCAATTTTTCTTCTTCTTTTTTATGCTTAAACCTTAGTATTTTTTAAACTAAATAAACTTCATTTGGGACATATTCTCTGAGTAAGCACTAAAGGTATAGTTCACCCAAAAATTAAAATTACCCAATGAATTACTCACCCTCAAGTCATCCTAGGTGTATAAGACTTTCTTCTTTCAGATGAATATAATCGGAGTTACATTAAAAAAAAAATGTCCTGGCTCTTCCAAGCTTTATGGCAGTAAATGGCTGTCGATTTTTTAAAGTCAAATAAAGTGCATCAATCCATCATAAAAAGTGCTCCGCACAGCCCCGGAGTTTAATAAAGGCCTTCTGAGGTGAATCCATGTGTTTGTGTAAGAAAAATATCCATATTTAAAACTTCAGAAACCGTAATATCTAGCTTTCGCTAACTGTTGTACACACGTTCATGAGAGAGTGGCGTTTCCAGCGGATAACATACTGTAGGACGTAGGCCTAGCGCAAACTACGGTAAGAATATGCTACAGTAGTCTCGTGAGAACCAAGTTTTGATTACAACCAATTTTTCTTTACAAATCCTTTTTTTGTACTTCCAATTTGTGACTGGTGTTTTGTTTTGCTCTCTCTTCTGCGCATCCAACGGTTATCGGAAGCTAGAGATTACAGTTTATAAAGTTGTAAATATAGATATTTTTCTTACACAAATGCATCAATTTACTTCAGAAGGCCTTTATTAACCCACCAGAGCTGTGTGGAGTACTTTTTATGATGGATGGATGCACTTTATTTGACTTCAAAATCTCAGCAGCCATTCACTGCCATTATAAAACTTGGAAGAGCCAGGATATTTTTTAATATAACTCTGATTGTATTCGTCTGAAAGAAGAAAGTCATATACACCTAAGATGGCTTGAGGGTGATTAAAGCAAGGGGTAATTTTAATTTTTAGGTGAACTATCCCTTTAATATTTTATGCAATGTCAAGTAAATTAATTACGAAACACAGAGAAGAAAACTACTGGTGCTCACCAGGATCAACTGGAGCATGTGCCAGGCAGCCCATCTGCAAAAAATCCAAACCCTACTCCTTTTTAATCACGCAGACATGATCTTACTCCAACAAGAGAACACAAATGTGTTTGCTACAGCTGAGCCACGAAAAACCGCAAAAGCCCAGTGTGTCCTTCACCAACAAAGCATAAATGGGTAGCACTAGGTGCATGTGTGGATTTAGAATACAGAGAATATAAGAAGAGTTTCTACAGCGGCCACATCCGTGGACTCTAAAGCTGAGATGAGAGGGATCATTTGCGCAGTTTCACCACATAGCTTTACCCTGCCAATGACAAGCAAGGAGAGATACATCTCAGGAGAAAAATACAATAGAGCAAGTGGCAGAAGGACATACATATAATAGGTGTGCACCGGGGTGAATGTGAACACTAGGACAAACCTTTTTCCTCCCCAGAACAGAATAAATGACAGGAGGATGGATGCAGGCTCCAACAAAGGCACAATATTGAGGTATCCATCATCACACGGCTCCTGTGGACCTCATATATCTGGTGCTACTTTAGGACATGCGACTCTTACCGTATGTTGCGCTACAACAACAAATGCTGTTTTTTTCTCTCATTCTTTATATAGATACGTTTAGGGGAGCCCATCAAAGGCAAAACGCACCATCCCAACTTATCCACTCCCTCCAGCTGGTATAAAACCGCTGTACCTTTGGTGTCCCTTCAGAAGATGCTTCAAGGGAAGCTTTGATGTGTTTTGATGCTATGTATCTCACATCAAAAGAAATAGCAGCGGATGTGATCAGCAACACTGTTGCTGAGGACAGTTTAGTTGCACACCCTCTAACGCCAAAAAACACATGAGATAACATGGATTCTCATGAATCTCACTGAGAGATTGAAAAAAAAAAGAGAAGATGGAGAGTCGGCGGTGAGTGTTGCATCACGATAGCAGACACAGTGCTCACACTTTATATTGTCTAGACTGCGTAATTGATGATGACTAAAAATGGCTTTTTTGAAGTCAGGCCTCCTTGGGGGATTTCAAATCAAGATATAAATGAATCTTGCTATCCATGCTAACAGAATTACAGCAGTCTTCAGGAAGCCGTTACGGTGGCCGCATCGCCGCTAATGAAAGGGACGTGATGGCGTCTGGAAATATAAAAATCATTAGTGCTAGGATGCAACTGAATCTGTGGGCTTATGCGCACCTGTGCATTTGTGTGTGTCAGTAATCCAGTTCTTCCCCGCTTTCCTTTCTGTGCGGCCATCCTCTCTTCTCCACCGTATCTGAATGCTACACTCTCTGCTTTCACAGTTATTTGGCATCTCAGGGTCCCCCCAGGGCTCTGAGCTGATCCGCAGCGAGTCCTGTGCTAAAAGCGCAGGGATCCAGGCATTTCCCCATTTTCAAACCAGCAGCTGTCAGGGAGCATATGAGTAACAGCTGAATGACGCACGTCACGAGTGCTGAAGCGGGCCGCTCCTCGGAAGAATTACAATTAGACTCTGGGTGAGTCAGTGAGAGAACAAAACACAACCCACAAGAGTATAATGACATAAACATCTTGGGGGAAAAAAAAAAGAAGATTATTTTGGGGGGATAGGGATCCATGTTATAGCCATTCTCAGTTTGCAAAGTTATTTTTGTGTAGAAAATGATAATCAAATATCCATAGGCCTGAGGGCCTAATTTCTTTTTGCAAGTAGAAAAACTGTATTTCACATAATTTAATTTTCTATCCTAAAAATGATTAATAATGAAAAATAAGCTTAATCTTTCAAATGAGAAAAAAACATTAGTCTGCAATATTAGCAGTAATTGTAAAAGTTATTGCAAGCTTTTGTGAAAACTTAAATTATATCATTTTCTTTAAGCTTATGAATAAAAGTTTCATTCTAAAAGAAAAAAAAAACTCCTGAATTTACACTCGACTGCCTACTATGTACAGTTGAAGTCAAAAGTTAACATACACCTTGTAGAATCTGCAAATTGTTAATCTTTTTATCAAAATAGGAGGGATCATACACAATGCATGATATTTTTTATTTAGTACTGACCTAAATAAGATATTTCACATTAAATATGTTTACATATAGTCCACAAGAGAAAATAGTAGTTGAATTTATAAAAATGATCCTGTTCAAAAGTTTTCATACGCTTGCTTTTTAATACTATTGCTACCTGAATGATCCACAGTTGTGTTTTTTTTTGTTTAGTGATGGTTGTTCATGAGTCCCTTGTTTGTCCTGAACATATGAACATGCCCGCTGTTCTTCAGAGAAATCCTTCAGGTTCCACAAATCATTGGTTTTTGTTCGGCATTTTTTGTGTATTTGAACCCTTCCAATAATGACTCTATGATTTTGACATCAATCTTTTCACACTGAGGACAACTGAGGGACTCATATGCAACTATTACAGAAGGTTCAAATGTTCACTGATGCTTCAGAAGTAAACAAAATGCATTAAGAGCCAGGGGGTGAAATGTTTTTTTAATTTGAAGATCAGGGTAAATGCAACTTATTTTGTTTTTTGGGAAACATGTAAGTATCTTCTGTAGCCTCTGAAGGGCAGTACTAAATGAAAAAAAAAAAAGATATTTAGACAAAAAAAATTTCTGCTCAAAAGTTTCTCTTAATGCATTGTGTTTCCTTCTGAAGAATCAGTGACTGTTTGAACCTTCTGTAATAGTTACATATGAGTTGTCCTCAGTGTGAAAAGATGGATCATAAAGTTATTAAATCATACAGTTGGAAAGGGTTCAAATACACAAAAATGCTGAAAAACCAAAGAATTTGTGGGATCTAAAGGATTTTCTGAAAAACAGATGATGATGACGAATGATTAGCAGATCCTGAGCACCACTGACAAACATCTAATCTTGTAAAATGTGTGGTAAGTACTGCCTCTGCGTACTAGTATACACACAGTATGTGTGAACACAAATCTCGAAAGTGAAAGTAAAAAGCAAGCGTGCATTCAAAAGCGATTTCAATGGCCTACATATTAATAGCAGCTCCCTGATGCTCGCATTTTATATACAGTATAATTACCCAATGATATAATTGCGAGAGAAAGCATTGAAGTATTTCTTTTCCCTCCCATCTTGTATTTAGTCCCTTTTGGGGTTCTGTAGTACACGTCAGTTCCTTTTCGAACACGGTATTTGGATTCGGGCACATCACTAGAATTTGATTAAACAAGATGCCATGTGTAACTGTAGGATTCAACTAATAAATTAACCAAGCAAAAAGTACCCAGTATTCATCTTCTGACTGACAGGGTGAGTCCTCCATTAACATTCACAGTTGTGCGTACTCCTGACTCGACTGAAGCACTGCTTGCCTGGTGCTATTAATCAGACATTAGAAGCAGCAGCACCATCAGCCTCGTCTTCTCAGGTCAGACAGTGTGAGAGCTCAAGAATGTGAGCTACATGCTGCTCAGCCTCGGGTTAGGAAAAGCAGGTGAGAGAGACATGCAGACATCAGAGTAGACACATGACCTGACACCAGAGAGAGGCGACACAGAGAAAGACAGAAACTGGGAGGGAGAAGCGTCACGCAAGTTACAGGCGAATAAAAAAAAGTGTTTTATGCTAAATTTACTCATGAGGAGGCCCAGACAGTGTCTGCAACATCTGTACTGGTTTTGAAGGAATGATATGATTAAAATGTTATTGGCAGCTGGAATCATTATCAAATTAGTCAAAATATTTCATAAACAAATCTGTGATGGACGGCTGATGTGCAGAGCCTTGCGAATGACAGGCCAATTTCAATTCTGCAGAAATCTGCTGAGCTTTCTCTTTTTTTTGGCACAGATGCCATGTGGGCCTGCTTTTGAGGGATGTTGTCATATATAAGGTAATAGAAAATGTGTCCTTTTAAACGCCTTCCTCTCCCACTTTTGCTCCTGTTCCTATTCTATCTCTCTCTCACACACAGTCATCTCAGTCTCCTTCCGCCCTCATCTATCTTAATCTTTCCTCCTCATCATTCATCAGACACCCTCAGCAGTTTCCCACTGGTGGTTTGGACAGGAAAGGTTTTGGCCAGGTGGTTGGTGCTGTAAAAGGTCAGGGCCGGTGAGGACAGTCGCTCCTGCAGAGCTGCTTCCCTCTCTTCTAGGCCCTGGCAGTACTGCACGTCCGTGTTTTCAGCCAAGAGACAAAGACCAACAGCATCTCTCTGTAGTTCATAACACTACTGCCAGGACCAGCTACTCTGTATCATATGTTTTCTTCTCTTTCATGGTGAATCTTTTACTTAACTACTTTATTTAAGATCTCTCTGCTTTTTTCTGCATTTAAAGAGTGATGTCCATCATGACTGTGAAATGGAGATGCTAAAGCATCATTACAGTGAAGGACTTTTTTTTGTAGGTACAAAGTGTACTGGCATATGGAAGGCCATTTCCACCACCGAATAAAAAAGTGAATTTGCAACTTTTTATCTTTTAATTCTGACTGTCTTTCTCACAATTATGTTTACATCTCGCAATTCTGAATTCTCAGAATTGCGTGACACAAACGTACAATTCTGACTTTGTCCCACAGAATTGCGTGATACAAACTCGCAATTGTGAGCTACAAAGTCAGAATTGTGATACAAACTTGCAATTCTGAGAAATAAAGCAATTCTGAACTTCTGTCTTTTCTCAGAATTGAGATATAAACTTGCAATTGCAAGTTCTAAAGTCCAATTTTAAGGGGAAGACTGATATGTTCTTAGAATTGCACATTTCTGAGATTCTGACAGAATTGCGACTATTTCTCATAATTGGGACTTTATCAGAACTGTGCAATTCTGACTTTATAACTCACAATTTCGAGTTTGTATCACAGTTCTGAAGGAAAAAGTCTGTATCAGTTGTATCACGCAATTCTGACTTTATAACTCGCAATTGTGAGTTTATATCTTGCAATTCTGACTTTATTTCTCAGAATTGTGAGTTTATTTCTTAAAATTATGAGTTTATATTTCACAATTCTTAGAAAAAAAGTCAGAATTGCAAGTTTGTATCATTCAATTCTGAGAAAAAAAAGTCAGAATTGTGAGATGTAAAAATTGCACTTGTGAGAACAAAATATGAATTGAGAGAAAAAAATTGCCTTTTTTTTAAATTCAGTGGCAGAAACAAGTTTCCATATTGGCAGGATCAAGCTAATTTATTATCACTAATTAAACCTAAAACCATTTAAAAAAAAACAAATTTTTACTTGAAATAAAATCAAATATCAAAAAAATGAAACATAAAAAAACCTTAACCTTATTTTATTTCAGCTAGTTGACAAGACATCATTTCTCTTTTCTTAGATTAAGTTCTAAAATAACTAAAACTAAAAACAAGATGTAAAAAAAATGTATAAAAAAACACTAATAAAATGATGAAAACACAAAATCTAATTCAGAATATTAACAAAAACTATAATAGTATATCAATGATACTAAAATAACACTATGCTGAAAAGCCTCAATTTCATGAAAATTACATCTGGAAGCTTGTTTTTTTGTTTGTTTTCTATAAGCAATAAATATATTTGGAAAAAAAAAAAGATTGTAAAAGCAACAAAACGTTTTAAGGAGAACTTTTCACTTTAATTTAGCATCTCGTCTTCTGTCACTTGCGCATTGTAACATTTAATTTTCTTTGCCAGAGCTTTGATGCTGGCATAAAGACGAGGCTTCTTTGATTTTCGTGCGAGCGTGAGATGTGAAAAGGAAGGCCTTGAAAAAATTTATAAACACCTATTGCCATGTCAGTCTGATTAATTACACACCATTCCAGAAAGCACACTTGAATCACGCTAACTCTAATATAGCTGCCCATCTCCCTGCCAAGCCAAATTTAGGCGAAATGAGGGAAAAGAAGAGAAAGGTGAGAAGGGCAGTGAGGATGCATAATCTGGATAAAAGACAAAACACCTTAAGCTGACGAGGTTATGCTGAGGATTCCCTGGTGACCTTTTCTTTTTAAATTTAATGTTTTTGCCACATTGAAAAGACAGTAAAGAAGTGATGGAAGAGAGAGAGAGGGAGGATGTGACTGGGATAGACATGAAGCCTGATGCTTAACATGTGGCGCACGTATGCTAAGCGCTAGACCACAGCTCTGACCTGGGACCTTTTTCTTATTAGGAAGCAATAATGTGTCCGGTCTGTTCCTCCCACCCCATGCCGATGCCACACGGAGCCTTTAATGGGACATCCATCTTTGCTCGTCACATCATTTCCTTCCTCTCTTCCCACCCTGGAGCTAATCTCCTGTTTAGAGAAATTCAAGAAACACGGGCTGCCTAAAACTGAGTTCACTACAAAACTTTCTCTTTAAAAGGTTTGTGTGTTTGTTTATTTAATTAATTCATTTATCTATCTAAAAAAACATCACTTAGATGTTTGGGGTCAGTAAGTTTAAGAAGTAATCCTTAAAATGTTTCCAAAAATATTAAGCAGCAGCATTCCATTTTTTCTGGTTAGCTATTAAATAAAATAAAATAAAATAAAATAAAAAATTAAAAAATAAAACAAAACCAGTCATAAGTCGCACAGGTATAATTGTAGCAATAGCCTAAAATACATTGTATGAGTCAAAATTATAGATTTTTCTTTTATGCCAAAAATCATTAGGATATTAATTCTGTAAATATATCAAAACTTAATTTTTGATTAGTATATGCATTACTAAGTACTTCATTTGGACAACTTTAAAGGCGATTTTCTCAATATTTTGATTTTTTTGCACCCTCAGATTCCAGATTTTCAAATGGTTGTATCTCTGCCAAATACTGTCCTATCCTAACAAACCATACATCAATGGAAAGCTTTGTATCACTTTCAAAAAAATGTACCCTTATGACTGGTTTTGTGGTCCTCGTTAACATATGTGTGTAATATCTGGCCAGTTTTGATGTCTTGTGACGTAAACACCGTCAATAACCTCAAGTTCTTTAAAATAATTGAAGAGCCATCATGGCCACTGACCCCCCGTCCTCTATATCACTAATGGATAACCGTTTGACCTCTTGACCCACAGTATGTATCTTCTCGGCCTTCAGGGCTTGAATGCATCAATGTGTACAATCACTCTCCCCTGCTTGACAATTTTTCTCCATCTCTTTTATAACAGCAATCTTTAAATGGCTAAGCTTGACCAGCTGGCCATAATTTGAATTTTCAGAAATAAAACCTAAAGCAAACACGTTACAAATGTGACGCTTTCCTACAATGTTAACTCACAAAAAATGAACAGCTTCGTATTGTGTCTTTACTTAATCATTTTCGCCATCATTGCTCTGACACGGCCATACCTCAGTGCACTGCTGGTATGCAGATCACAGGTCACACCCTTCCCCAACAAGCCGACTTTACTAATCAGAGCACAAAAGAGCGGCATACATCCAGCGTGCCATTGATCTGCCTTTGTAAAGGACCACGCTTGGCACATAAAGCCTCTTTGTGTCAGAAGGAAGTGGAGTGAAAGTTTGGTGGCAGCATGTGGAAGCAAATCTGATTGTTCACTCATTTGGGATGAATACAGAACACCACCTGACCCGGGACAGTCCGTTTATGTGGCGTAGCTTACGGCTGCACACAGCACTGACCTATTGGTCCAGGAGCGTCGGCTGTCTAACTGAAGGGATGTCTGTTTTGTACTGACTGGCAACGTATCAACAACTCAAAACATTTTATACTAGATATAATTCTGCTTGTTTCACAAATAAACTACGCTACTGCCTTTCTAAATAAGAAATCACTTACTTGACCTCATTCACCAGTTGTGCTAAACCTGTATTAATTTGGTCAGATATTGTGAAGAGCATTGTGCAGTAAAGTGTTCATATATTGAAAGCATAGGGCTGTCAAGTTCTGAAAAGAACAAAAGAGCACCACGAAAGTATCATAAAAATATTCCATAGCTGTATGACTCATGCACTACAGTCTTCTGAAACTATAAGACAGCTCTGTGTGAGGAAAAGTACTACCTTCCTGTTTCTGTAGTCTTAGATCTCATTTACATATTTAAACTTGCTGTGATGTGACCCGATACAAGACCACACAAATCTATCCACCTTATTTTTAACGTAAGCAGACGAGGCCAATTTGACCTTAATTGTACGAAGGATGTCAATCACGGTGCCATCTTTGAATATGCACAAGTGTGAATGAGATTTGAAAGCCTTGGTGGATAAGATCTCCTTGCAGAAGTCACAATGAATTAAACTCTCAAACTAAACTACGGTTTGGCATCAGAAGATCTGGAATATAGTGCGTAACACATATGGTTACTTACTTTTGAGCTTAGATCCACTTTTGTATCTTTGTTTCTGTTTCACAGAAAAACAAATGTTGTCTGCACAACATAAAGCTGAGTAAATTTTGACAGTATTTTTTTAGTTTGCTGTGAACTATTTCTTTACACAAACGAGAGAAAGAGATTCACCTTTTCTGTTAAGCTTGAACAAACAGAGGAACAACATAACACTCCATCAGATTTTTATAAAACTTCATGGCACCTTTTCTCTAGTGTGAGAGCTAATGGTGTGTAAAAATTCTCTGACATACACGCAGTCATTCTGACATTTCGTGAACATTTGTTTCCCTATTGCTCATACGCTCAACTGCACTTAAATTTCCTTTTCATTTGAAAAAATACGAAACACCATATGGTTGTCTTTGAGAACAACAGTGGTTGCACTGCAAATAAATAAATGTGTATGTACACTACCGCTCAAACATTTAGGATAGATTTTTTTATAGAAATGAATGCAAATGTAAAAAATAGAAATGTAGTCATGAATCAAATCAAATGTTTTTATTTTAAATGCCACTACCAGTCAAAAGTTTTTGAACAGTAAGTTTTTTGATGTTTTTAAAGAAGTCTCTTCTGCGCACCAAGACTACATTTATTTGATCCAAAGCACAGCAAAACCTGTAAAATGTAGAAATATTTTTACTATTCAGAATAACAGTTTTCTATTTTAATATACTTTAAAACGTTATTTATTCCATTGACTTCAAAGCTGAATTTTTAGCAAAATTGCTCCAGTCACATGATCTTTCAAAAATCATTTTAATATTTTGATTTGCTGCTCAAAATTCTTTTAATTACATTATTATGTTGAAAACAGCTGAGTAGATTTTTTTTTTTCAGGTCTGATGAATAGAAAGCTCAGAAGAACAGCATTTAACTGAAATAAAACGTTCTTGTAACAAATGTCTTTATTAGCACTTTTGATCAATTTAAAGCACCCTTGCTAAAAAAAAATATAGTAATAATAATGTCTAATTTTTTCCCTTACTCCAAGCTTGAGAATGGTATAGAGTATAATATTAAAAAAGCTTTGTATTTCAGATAAATGCTGATCTTTGGATTTTTCTATTCATCAAAGAATCCTGAAAAAAATGTACTCAGCTGTTTTAAATAATAATAATAATAATAATAATAATAATAATAATTAAATGTAAAAAAAAAAAAATGTTTCTTGAACCGCAAATCAGCATATTAGAATGATTTTTGTAGGATCATGTAACACTGAAGACTGGAGTAATGATGCTGAAAATGTAGCTTTGATCACAGGAATAAATGACATTTTAAAATATATTCAAACAGAAAACAGTTATTTTAAATTGTAAAAATATTTCACAATATTACAGCTTTTGCTGTATTTTGGATCAAATAAATGCAGGCTTGGTGAGAAGAGTCGTCTTTAAAAAACATAAAAAATCTTACTGTTCAAAAACATTTGACTGGTAGTATATATTTTTAAATCAAAGAATATCACAAAAATATTAAGCATCACAACTGATTTGAACACTGATAATAATAAAATATTATTATCAGCATATTAGACTGATTTCTGAAGGATCATGTGACACTTAAAACTGGAGTAATGGCTGCTGAAATCCAGCTTTACAACCTCAGGAATAAATTACAATTTAAAACATTAAAATAGAAAACTGTAGTATTTTTTTTCAAATGCAGCCTTGGTGAGCATAAGAGACTACTTTCAAAAACAGTAAAAAAAAACAACAACTTTTGAACGGTATTTTACCCTGCCTGTATTAGACTGTAATCCATATCTGAAGTATTACACTGTCAACAATAAGTTGACTTAAAATATTCTTTGGTATAAAAAAAATCTCAAACACACACAATCAATACTGACTCAGACTAGCACATACACACGCATTCACAAATCACTGCTCCATTTTAACCAGCCACAGGAAGTGTAAGAGACCACCACACACAAGAGGGTGAACACGATAGGTCATCCTAGACTTTAAACACACAAATCGTTCACAAGCACAAACGTCTGCAAGTCTGTATGTGTGAGGTCCGCGTTGTATGCATCTGTGGGGTTTAAGGAGCAGGAGAAAGGGGAGTGTACTCATTAACACATCTGCAGTCCACGACGGGAAAATGTCTTTTATAGCCTACGAGATTTATCACACCGAAGCTGCAGCGCACCACAGGCTGCTGTTAAAACTACTGCCTCATAACAGCTCTGACTCATCCCCTGAGCTCACACACAGACACAATACACAACTCTTTGGATGCTTAGCTTCAATCTTCAACTGCACTGGGAGCAACAAAAGTTTGAAATAGATTTTCACAACAACAGAAAAATGCGTCTGTATTGGTATTTGAAAGCAATATTTCTCTGTCTTCAAACACTCAGTTATCCCTAATAAAAGTCTGAGTGTGTCTGTAGAACAGATTTCCGCACTAATTACAAGTAGTATCTTTCATCACGTCACTCAGGATCAATATTCAAAGTCGCCGGTGATGTAAAAGGTTGAGTGTGCTGTATGTTGCGTTTGATCATCAGAACCCCAGCGCAGGTACGCTAGCCAGATCCAAACACGTCTTAATGATGCACGACAGCCTCGGGAGCAGATCACTTTGACAGCAGACGCTGAATGCAATCCTTTAACTCAGATCTGAGAGGCAGTAGGCGTCTGCAAAGAGATCTGAGGTGCATTATCCAAGACGCAGGCATCTAAAGCGCCCACTGCAGACGGTGGCGAGCGGCAGATCCTAGCCCTTGGCCTGCTTTTTTGACGGACAGCCCACCAAATGGAAGCTAATACCTCCGGAGTATGGCTAACCGTACGAGCTGATCTTATTATGCCAACTTCTCGGTTACGCCTTGGCTGGAGCTCAAGCTTTTTTTTATGCTAAAGCTCATTAGATTTATATTCATGCCCTTCGGCGTAGATCAGCATACTATATATCTCTTATTTGGGATCAATATGTCTTATATGGTTTACAGAGCAAGGTGGGAAGCTTGTAAAATTGTTAATCCTCTTCTTGCCTGCAGGATTCTTTGCATAAAATGATCTTTTGCTGTTTGTTAGAAATTCGTTCAATATATAATTGAGGCTTGCGTCCTTAGAGTCTCGTCACAATGAGGTTCAATAAACTAACAATGAATAACACTTTTACAACAGTTATTAATCTAGGTTCTAAATGATCATATCTACAAACTAGTAAGAAAAGTAATTCCAAACCTGTGTGACTTTATTTCTACTTTGGAACATAAAGCAAAATATTTTGAAGAATGTTAAAGAGATAGATTACCCAAAAATGAAAATTACCGCATGATTTACTCACCATCAGGCCATCCTAGTTGCATATGACTTTCTTCTTTCAGACGAATACAATAGTTATATTTTTTTAAAAAAAGTCCTGGCTCTTCCAAGTTTTATAATGGCAGTGAAAAGTGCATCCATCCATCAGAAATAGCTGAAGAGGGTTAATAAAGGCCTTCTGAAGTGAATCGATGCATTTGTGTAAGAAAAATATCCATATTTACACTTTATAAACAGTAATCTGTTTATTCAGTAATTTGTGACTGGTGTTTTGTTTTGCTCTCTCCACTGTGCTTATGTGTTCGTCATACTGATGGGCACTTCCGAAACTTTTTTCGAAACAACCTCGAAACTTTTGTGAATCAATTGTTTCGAAACAGTGGTTCGGAGCCTGTATCAAACTGCCAAAATCATATGATTTCAGTAAGCTTCATTACGTCATAACTGTTTTGAAACGTTTCGAAATTTCATTTTTTTGCCGTCTATGGTTTTTACCTGATCTCGGATCAGTTTCATCAACTTGCAGACATTTTAAATGGGGCATTTGTGTAATTAAAAGGATGAGAAGTAGTTAATAGTCTCTTACTGGCCTGTATATACAACCTCTCAATAAAACAAACAAAAAAAGTCCTGCAAATTAATATAAAATACTTTAAAAAACCACATATTATACAGAAACTTCATATTTAATTGTATTTTGTTATTTTTAATTGCATTTAATGTATTAAACATTTAATAAAACATTTGCAGTGGGTTTTTAAAAGCTGTTTTTATGATGTTTTAGCCTGAGTTTTTGTTACATTTTGACCAGCCAGCGTCACTAGCGTGGGGTGTGCCGAGCACTTCGAAACAGTGAAACATTTTGCAAAGCAACTGATTCAGTTGATTTGAGGCTTTGAAAAGGTTTGTTTCTCCCATAACTTGTTCGTCACGTCTCACTGGAGCTTACATCGGCTGGAACGCCTCTCTCTCACGAACGCGTATACAGTATGAGAGTTAGCGGAAGCTATAGATTACAGTTTACAACATTTTAAATATGGATATTTTTCTTATACAAACGCATTGATTTGCTTCAGAAGGCCTTCATTAACCCCCCGAAGACATGTGAAGCACTTTTTATGATGGATGGATGCACTTTATTGGACTTCAAAATCTCAACAGCCATTCACTGCCATTATAAAGCTTGGAAGAGCCAGTACATTTTTTAATAAAACAAAAATTGTATTCGTCTAAAAGTCATGTACACCTAGGATGGCTTGAGGGTGAGTAAATAATGGGGTACTTTCCATTTTTGGGTGAACCTTCTGTTTAACTCTTCAAAATTGTGCATGTTATCAGACCTTAATTACTTTCATTAAATATATATTTTTAGCCCTCAATATATATATATACACATACATATATATATATATATATATATATATATGGATTACTAATGAACAGTACAGATTTAAAAAGTACCAAATAAATTCTGTAACAACAAGTTCTGGTTTACTTTTAGGTTACTAAGGTTAACTAATTGATCCTTATTGAATACTATTACACTGTGAAGGAGTGTCTGACAGGTAGGGGCAAAAGTCATGATGGGATGGACAGTCTATGTTACTTTAAGTGATCGAAAAAAAAAAGTACCAGTAGCAGATGAGCAATGAGAAGAATATTAGTGTTGCAAGGATAGTCTCTGGAGATGAGACGCTCAAATGATAGAAAAAATGAGCCTACTTATAATAAAGAATTGCACAATGAAAATGAATTACTACTGACCGCCGACACCTGAACAGCTTGCAGGCTCACAGGGGAGCTCGTAACGTGCAGTGATTTCTGGGAGTGCACAAAAAATGAGGTCACCACAAAAGATTAATGACTAAGGCAGACATTACAAAGCTGCGCGATATACTCAAACAAAATAACCAGGCGGGAAAAACATGCAAATCGAATCATTGATCGGAATCCATCTAATTAACTGATCTAGCACACTTTGTCAGAGATGGGTGATTTAACTGTGAGTGACGTGAGAGCAAATTTAGTAATGGAGTCTCCAGAGGAAAGTGATTGATCCGAAGAGTGTCCAGTGAGTGTAGGCATGAGAACAACCGGCACAGACCCTTGAACTCCTCAATTAACTCATCCTTTCCCTGAAACCAAAAATGCTTTCACACACACAAACTAACAAACAAAACCATCTCATCTCATGGCGACAAAAACTGTTAGTAATGATGCATCAAAATATAGAAACAAAAATTAAGGTTTCATTTAGCCTGAACTACGAAACCAAAACGAAACCAAAAATAAAGTCCGGAATAGTAACTGGATAACTGAACTTACTATGCTGTTGAGATTGTGGTGTTCTTGAATAATTAAAAAGGTTATAGTCAAGTTCTTGCAACAAGCCATCTTTTGTAATTTCAGACAAACAAATCTTAGTACTCTAACATTATTTTTGTTCACGATGAAGTGTGTCCACACTGTTGAAATGTTTACCTGTTGTAGCTTGTAGACAATCAAAATGTGTCTTCAACAAGCAGCAACCTCCCGGTCTCTCTTTTGAAACCTTCACGGAAGTGACTTAAACTGCAATTCATTGACCGGCCGCTAGAAACTGGCTCCAAATTATATTAAGCTTTAAAGTTCTGCATAATTAAGAGCACGCCCTCTTGAGTGACAGGTGGATTACTGCTGCTGTCACCACCGTCGCGCTAGGTGGGCCTGGTTTCAGCAACCAGCTCCTCCCACCTCTTTGCCCATTTTCGATTATCCGGGCGTGACGCGCAGTGACACGCATCCAAGATGGTGACAACTGGCTCCGCCCACTCTGAGTTTCAAAAATGCTCTTCAGAAACCTACTGGTTACATCACGGACACTATATCCATTTTTAGATGAATAAATCAAAATGGGGTCTGTCACTTAATTCGAATTGTGATATTGACTAATGTCTGTGAATATAAAAATGCAAAAATACGGTTTAGATTTGAATCCTGCATGTTAAGCTTGGCTCTGTATGTATGAATGGTGGAAACACGGGTTTGTTTACCTCACAAATACTGAAGCACACGTGAGGCTTGCAGTGATTTTCAGCCTCTGCGTCTCATTACATGACGACATGAACACATGAACTTCATCTCCAGAGCTGCTGTGAGAGTCACTTCACGTGAATTTTACCATTTCATTTGAGAAAACTAGCATCATGACATACTGTATACATACAGAAACTTCAAGGCAACCTGTCAAAATAAAAAGAACGGTTTAACGTGCAACAGAAATATATTACTCTTGTATTACTTTTGTACAGTATAATGTACGTCTTTATGTATTTATATTTCTGGCCAACTGAAATAAAACAATTAAATAATAAAAATAAATATTACAACCAGATTAACCACTTAACTGTAGAAAAATTCTACAATTATTATTAAAACTTTTTAACAGAATATTCACACAAATTTTCTTCCATGTATTAACTTTAACAGTAAACCTCTGTTTGTTTGCCCAAAATTAAAAAGGTTTAATTTTCATTTGATTAAAAATAAATTGTTTAATGCCTTAATGTTTATTGCATTATTTTAGTTTCATGTGTGTTACCATGATGGTGTTTAGTGTTTGTGTGAATGACACTGTGCACCTTCTATAAATGTTAGTATTTATAAGCTGCTTGTGATGGGCTTTGGTTCATCATGTGATTTTCTCATCACCACCTGCATTTTGTGGTTATTAGTGTATTTCAGAGTTACAAAACAGATTTCAGTACTTCAATAGGTTGGTATATTAACATTATATCAGTTAATGAAATTACGGTATTTAAATGTACATTTAAGTTAAAACTGAAATTCTGGCAACCACAGCTGCTGTTTTTTACCATAAATTTTACAGATTTTTTTACAGTGTTCTCTTACTGTCTAAGTCAAGTATATAAAACTGCAGACCTCCAAACTGGGAACTCCAAAAGTGGGCAGAACCTCCAAAATGGGGCGGGGTCTCGTCACGCAAACACTTTCCCCATTGGCCCTGGCTTCAGCCTATTGTTATTGACTTACATTTTAAAACTAAACTTTATAAAATAAACAGTTTTTAGTTGATCTCAAATAAAATAAACTATGCTATATAAATAAATATGTGGTCAGTGGTCAGTGGTTAATGATACAAACGGGAATCACCCACGAGCTCTCCCGCCAGCCGTCCCAGTGAAGCGCAGGGGAAAGGTTTTACTCTATCGCTTTGTTTTAAGCAATGGGGCGTCCCGGTTCTTGAAATTCGCAGGGTAGTGATGCTGGATATAACTAAAAAGGTCCAATTTTCTGGTGAGGTCTGGTTGGGAGGTTACAGAACGGCCCGACATTTCATTTCGCATAATCTAATTAACTGTTTATCTTTAAAATCTGCTGTGGGGCGGAGTTTGCCCTGAAGTGGATTGGGGGGAAATTGGGCATGCGTGTCATGCGCCTGACTGTCAAAGGGAGGAAGCCACGCCCTATTTTGGAGAGCCCACCCTGTTTTGGAGTTCCCGCCCCTATTTGGAGATCTCCAAGCTGCAGTTATATACCCCTCGTCTAAGTGGGAATTTACGCTAAAAGGGAATCAGACAAAAAATGATCATAGATACAGTCGCTGTATGAACTCACATCTACTTAGTGTTAATTGTAGCCTTCTACAGTGAGAATTACTGATGTGTTGGTAGACACGTGAGCTAAGAAGCATTATTCTTTCAAGGTGTCGGTTATTGCGCTTCCTTTAATGGCCTGCCATTTGCAGGAATTATGGATTACACATGGACTGCTCATGGAAATTTCGTCTAAATATGGCCACCTGCGCCTGAGAAGTTTCATTAAATGAGATCCATCCCACCTCCTCAGTCTTTAATCATGTTTCATATTCAGAAACAATTACGCAAGGCAATTTAGCCAACCCAGGAAATGAACAACTCCCATCCAGGCCTTTTCTCTCAGGCAAACTTGTAATTTACCAATTAGTATGCAAAGAGATTTTAATTCTGCCAGCTCCACACACAAACCACAAAGGCGATTTTTCCTCTTTAACTCCATGTCTGAACCATTAATCACTAATCAAAGCTTTTAATGACGCAGAGACAGACACTTGAATATGTACACAAGGTTCTGTGGGAATTATAGTCTTTTAACGGTAGATCCACATGAATGGAAAAACAGCAGAATTGCTCTTGCATTATCAAAACAGCCCTTGTCTTTTTATCTGTCTAGACAAAAGAGCAGTGAAATATTTTTGAGTTAAGGCAGAAAATGCCATCTTGAAGTAATGTTACTGCTTAAAATCTTCTACAGGCCTATCTGGGAAAAATTAAGTAAAATAAAATAAAATAATAGACATTTTTTGTCCACCTCTTCTTTTTACAATGTTCCAATGATGCTTCTCTATCACACTTTACAAAGTCTCGATGAAAACAAGACAATAAGTATGATGTATTGAACGCAATGCATGGGCAAGGATCCAACATACTGAGTGGAGACAACAGAGGCTCCTCCTCTGCAAAGTATGAGATGAATTCTGGGATAGAGAAAACAGTGGTGACCACAATGAAATGAGCTGATTAAACTGAGCCTGGGAGAACTGACAGTGTTTTTATTTGCGGGTATGCTGGCATGAAGAGGAAGGGGAAAGACAGGGATGGATTAGAGGAGCTGAAAGGAGGGGTTGAAGTTCTGAGCTGGGATGGGAGAGTTCACTCATTTGGGACTTCTGGAAATAAACCCAGTCTCGCACTCATTATCCAACACTCACATTATCGCAAACAGACATACTAAGCACATACTGTTTTAGTACCTCGCGTGTGAAACCACATGATGGCCACACAAGGACTCCTGCATACTTACTGGTCACACATATACTAACATGGTAAAGGAAAGCTAAATGTTTGAAAACAGAACTTCAAATTATGAGCAGTGTTTTCTAAAAGCAGGAGGCCTGGAGTTTGATGTTTTCCTCCTGTTCCAAGTCTCTACGGTTGTGTTACACGAGTCAGTTCGGTTGCTTGACTAATGTGCAGCCCAGCTGCAGAGAGTCTCTACAGAAGCACAAACTCAGCCGGATGAGAAGCTGACATCAGACATTTGTGAATGTGGTATCAATTAATAAAAATGTAAACATCTGTACTAGGACTGCAACGATTCCTCGATTCTATTCAAGTATTTGATTTTAAAAAATCCTCGATTGCATTTTGCCCGTGTTGCGTAATCGGCAAAATACCAGAAGTGGCGCATTCCACTTATTAAACCCATTTATAAATCCTAATAAAGCATAATGCTATTAAAAATTCACAAACACTACAATTCAATTAAACAAATAAATATATGCGATGCAGGTTTAATATAAACGTTTTAATTATTTACATGTGTGTAGGTTACGTACGTGCATCTCAGAGCGTCTCTGTTCACAGTAAATGCTGCTGCACAAACTGTTTTACACATGGAGCATCCCAAACTCCATCTCTGCATGTTGTTGTGAGTTTGGATTTATTATAATAAACGTATATTATAATAAAATAGCGCAACATGCACTATTTTATCAGGTTTGTAAGGAAACCGCCCCCCTAATATAATGGCAAGGGAAACACTGTTATGTATTGTAAAAAGGGGCATAATAGATCTCCTTTAATGATTTAATTATTTATAAGTTGCAGTTCCTTTGTAAAGCCCCAGGGGTTCATGAAACCCTGTTTGTCACTTGTATGTGAACGTATTACACAAATTAATAAATAAGCGAACAACCAAATGTACGAACAAACGTTTCATGAATCAACAGCTGATGTGATGTTTGAACACTTGCTCTTCTGTCTCACTCACGAGCTCTGTGGGAGTTTGTGAGGAGGCAGTTGAATAAAACAAAATTCTGAATCAACACACACGTCATCCTTTTTCTCAGCCTTCTGTAATGCCTTGTGAAGGACTCAGATCTAAAAGCTCTCAGTGATGCAGGGCACATGAAAGCGACGTAGGTGCATTCAAAGGACACGTTAACACACTACTGCAACCAACCTTTGCCAAACAATAGTACATCTGTTTACACCACGGTGCACCCTTTGAGAGTGTTCATCCTGAACCGTATGCGGTGTGTAACTGTCAGTCAGGTTTGCCCTTGTTGCTAACTCCCTCTCCAAATGGAGCACTGCAATGAATTTCATCCCAGAGTGGCCATCCAGAGCAGCAGGGCTACTTCAGATTGCCTCCTCACTGTGGGGGATAATGGGAAAAAGGGCACCTCCGGATAGCGCTGCAACAGGATTTCCTCTAAGCCGCTAACTGACTCGGGGTTTATACAGAAAGTGAGGGAAGGTTTTGTGGGATGCTTTGCTGGAAATTCACTAAACGCTGTTGGAAACATTGCAAACTACATACATTCAAACATACAGTATACATAGGGCTCTATGATTTCCCTGACGTGGAAAATGCGGATGGAATCGCGGAATCCAGCCATAAAAATGGAATTTACTGTATAACACGGAACGTCATGGAATAAATCAAGAGTAGGTCAGTACACTTAAATCAAAATGTGATATAGACTAGTGTCTATGAATGTTAAACCACAAAAATACTATTTAAATATGAATCCTGCATGTTCTGTGTGTCTCTGTGTGAATGAATGGCGCAGATGCACAGTTTTGTTTACTACACATGACGCTCATGGTGTTTTCAGCCTCTGCCCTCTCAATATACGAGTACATGAACACAAACATAATATCTAGAACTGCTTTATGGGCATTTTACGGTTTCTTTTGAGAAAACTACGGTCATGTATACAAATAGAAACTTAAAGGTCTTTACAGCAACCTGTCAAATAAAAGTTTGGTTTAACTTGGAAAAAAATATGACAGAAATATATTACTTAAGGTAATGATAGTACTAACACTAATAATAAAATGATTATTAAAACATTATTTTTAAGGAATATTTACCAGAAACAAAGATGACTTACCAGAGTTTATTTACCAGAAAAAAAGTACAGAACTATTTCTGAAA
This sequence comes from Labeo calbasu, assembly GCA_019740295.1. Lineage (NCBI taxonomy): Eukaryota > Metazoa > Chordata > Actinopteri > Cypriniformes > Cyprinidae > Labeo > Labeo calbasu. The sequence continues at coordinate 39,582 of JAHKKF010521062.1, read as the reverse complement.
AATTAATAAATAAAATAATTGTATTTTTTCAAAATAAAACTCAATTAATTAGACATGATTTTTATTATTAAAATTTAATTAAACCATTAAAATTAATTGAACACACAGAATTTGGTATTAAAAAAAAAAAGAATTTTACTGACCCCAAACTTTTGAATAGTAGCATACATGCTGCACAAAGCTGTGCTACAATAACATTATCAAGGTATGTTAATCGTGTTCCAAAAAAAAAAAAAAAAAAAAAACAGACTGTTAACATTTCAGTTGAACTAAAGAATGTAAAGTCATCATGAAGTTGAAGTCACGACAGACTTCACAACCATATTGTGACATACTTCTGAGTAAAACGGCTTTCAAACAAGAAAAAAATATATAGTTTGATGATTAGATTGTGAACAATACCAAAAATACCAGTTTCATACCAGAATGGCAAATGAGACTGGCATATCTGCAGCATATTTTGGCACAAGCCAGCAGTCATTTCACAGGAAGAGCAATTTTTTATTAATTTTGACTAAATATTAAATCATATTATTGCACGAATTAATTGTTCACAATGAGACAAGTAATGTGCATTAAGGAAAATAGGTAGATTTTGATTTTGGTTTGAGGAAAAGAAAGTTTAGTATGACTGACATCAAACTTCTAAAGCATATGTGGACATATTGCATCATTCACACTCACACACATACACAAAACAGTTCTGGTCATTTTTTTCAGTTCCAGTGTTGCTAGATTCAGCAGGAAACAGTTCAGGTCTGCATGGAATGTGATATGACAGAGGGTCATTTCATAGGAGCCTGTCAGGGCTTGTTTTGATACCCGGGTGACATGTCTGTTTATGGCTGTCAGAGTTCCAGCACCCCTCTGTCATATTCCTACCAACACTGAAGACTCTCTCCAGCAGAATGTGATGAGCCTTGAACGAAAGGATCTGTGTTTGAACAGAATAACAAAACGGCTTGTTGCATAGCGAAAAAAAGGAGAAGCACAAGTTAAATTCTCACATGAAGGTGAATTAACAAAATACTTCCGTGCACACATACACAAATTCAGAGTTCTCCTGCTGATCAGGCTTCCCTGCTGTGGTCAGAGACTTGATGCAGGCTCTCTGTGTCTGTCTGATGTTACAGAGAAAGAAAGAGGGATGAGAGATGAGGGGGGAGGTAGGGAACATGAGGAGCAGAAAGCTGAGAGAAAAGATGTAGGAGATCTTAACATGACCTTAACTGTTAACCTTAAGTCTTACCAGAAAAAGAAAAAGCCTGACGTTTCTTTTTTTTTTTTTTTTTTTTTTAAATCTTTTCTGCCCCTAGTTTCCCAGGCTCTGTTCAGTTTTCAAAAAAGTACAGCTGTACCTTTGCTAGTCAACGGGGCAGTATACTCAAGGTACACCTTTGTACCTTATCTACCCATAAAGGTGTGTAGTAGTGTGTACCTGTAAGATACTAATATGCACCCTTTTGGGGTACAAAAAATTACTTTAAGGGTACTGCCCCAGTGACAACTAGGTACAGCTACTGTACTTTTTTTTCTGCAAGCGGGTTTTCAAGCCATTTCAAACAGTGACAGCAATATCCTACAGTTAAACATTCTATACTCCGCCTAAAATGAAAGAACATTACTAATAGTTTTATATAAATAAATACACATGTAATTTAGGATCTTATATTCCTATAGAGACATGGAATAACCGTGTTTAATTAGTTTAAAAGACTCAAATTATTTAAGGTTTAAGGGGAAATGTAAACAACCAGAAAGGCGATTATAAATTATGAAAAATGTAAAAAAAAAAAAAAGGTGTCCAGTTCTAAACAGTCATATCATTTTTAACTAGGGGTCATGCCAATATTAGGCATTTTTAAGGTTATTGGTATCAGTCATTTTGAAAACGATTTGCCGATAAAATAATTTAAAAGCATTACATTCAACTTTGTTAAAACCAATTATAAAATGAAACAATTTGTATGAAACAAGTGAGTTTAGGCATAAAAACATTACAAAAGATGGATATGTATTTTGAAATTTGCTTGCAAAAACTACACAGTATATATAATATCAACTAATATTGATAGCAGTGAAGCTTTTGCTTCATCATGCTCTTTTTGTATTGTATTGTGATTATCATTTACAACATCTTATATAGTTTTTCCTTAGCAACACATTTATTGTATTTGCATATTTTGTTTTATATTATTGTTTTATATCATTTATACTATTTAAACAAAAGAAAGAAAGAAAGAAAAAGAATATTGGTAAAAATAAACAAATATCGTCAATATACTGGGCATCCAAAATATAAAATAAAATCCTAAAATATCTATGCAAATTTTGTTTTATATTATTTTTTATTTGAAATAAAAATACAAGAAAGAAAAAGAAAAAAAAAAGAAAGAAAAAAGAAAGAAAGAAAGAAAAATATTGGTAAAAATAAACAAATATCGTCAATATAATGGGCATCCAAAATATACAAAATAAAATCCTAAAATATCTATGCATATTTTGTTTTATATTATTTTTTGTCTGAAATAAAAATACAAGAAAGAAAAAGAAAAAAGAAAGAAAGAAAGAAAGAAAGAAAGAAAGAAAGAAAGAAAGAAAGAAAGAAAGAAAGAAAGAAA
>JAHKKF010521062.1:17332-36911 GCA_019740295.1 Labeo calbasu | reverse complement strand
TTCCTCGGCTGGGATCGTTTACAACCGCATTTAAACTGCATTTTGGAAGTTCAAAATGGGGTCACCATTGTAGTCCATTATATGGAGAAAAATGCTGAAATGTTTTCCTTAAAAAACATAATTTCTTTACGATTGAAGAAAGAAAGACATGAACATCTTGGATGACAAGGGGGTCAGTACATTATATGTGAATCTTTGATTTGGAAGTGGACTTCTTCTTTAAAATAGATCAATAGCCATTTTAAATTGTAATAATATTTTTTTAATATTACTGTACTGTAGCCTTGGTGAGCATTAAAAGCATTTTTATAAGCACTTCTGACCCCAAATTTTGACGAGTAGTGTATGTGTGAAGTCAATGTTTAACTACAAATTGATCTTTGATACTCTAATCGCAAACATACACTACGCCATTTAAAATGTTCTTATGTTCTTATGTTGATCTTTAATTTTTATAATTAAACGAATAAAACTTTCACAAATACAGTATTTGAAGTATTAGAGATTAGTGTCTAATCAAACTAATGAATGTTTATACAGAGAGAGAGATATATGTTTCAGTTCTTCAGTCTTATATACTGTATGTGGAACTCAGTGTTGTTTTATCAGGTGTCAGATTTTGAAGATATAAAACTCTCATCAAATGATCCACTTCCATTGATCTTCAGAACAAGTGGTGTTTCTCCAAGAACCCCTTGCACTGTAATAATTGTCTGGAACGTTTTCTGCTCACTACAGGGAAAAGACTATTAGTTTAAAGTTACAGAAAACTAAAAAATTCACTTGCCTGGACATGTACAGTAATACAGTACAGTTTCTTGAACTTTGAACTTTAAACTCAACCTGGATGTAAGTTATTAATCTATTGCAGTTATATAATTTTATTACTCAATTCTTGAATTAAAGGGCTAGTTTGCACAAAAATGAAGATTACCCCATGATTTACTCACCCTCAAGCCATCCTAGGTGTAGATGACTTTCGTTATTCGGATAAATACAATCAGAGTTATATTAAAAAATGTCCTGGCTCTTGCAAGGTTTATTATGGCAGTGAATGGGTGTTGAGGTTTTGAAGTTCAATAAAGTGCGTCAGTTCATCATGAAAATACTCCACATGGCTCTGGGGGTTAATAAAGGTCTTGTGAAACGAATCGATGCGTTTGTGTAAAAAAAAAATTAAATTTACAACTTTATAAACCATAATATCTCGCTTCCGCTAACTCTTGTACGTGTTCACAAAAGAGTGGCGTTCCAGTGGATGACATAGGTGTAGCGTAAGCTCAGGTGAGAAGTGACAATTACGAATCACGATTTAGAAGTACAAAACGAGGATTTGTGGAGAAAAATGTCTGAGATTTCAATATAACAGGAATAGACTGTTTTTTTTTCTTTACTGTAAATAAAATTTGGTTCTTGCAAGACTAGCATATTCTCACCAGAGCTTATGCTACACCTACGTCATACGTCATCCACTGGACGCTACTCTCTCATTTACGTGTGTACGACAGTTAGCGTAAACTAGAGATTACGGTTTATAAAGTTGTAAATATAGATATTTTTCTTACACAAATGCATCGATTCGCTTCAGAAGGCCTTGATCAACCCCTTGGAGCTGTGTGGAGTACTTTTTATGATGGATGGATGCACTTTATTGGACTTCAAAATCTTAACACCCATTCACTGCCATTATAAAGCTTGGAAGAGCCAGGACATTTTTTAATATAACTCCAATTGTATTGGTCTGAAAGAAGAAAGGCATATACACCTAGGATAGCTTAAGGATGATCATGGGGGAATTTAATTTTTTGGTGAACTATCCCTTTAAGTCTTTTCTACAATTTGTTGCGATTGCTTGTGTGTGTTTCAGGTCAGGAGGACTGTACCTTGCAGTGAAGCTGATCTGCAGCAACTGCTTACAGGACGGTGGATCTCCAAGAGGTTTCAACACACCAGAGTCTGGACTCACCCTGAAAACTTCACTGCCACCTTTAGCATCTAAACACAATACATGAGTTCAACTAGATACAAAGTAGTTGTCATTATTGTAAAGATTAGATGATAAAACACAGCTACTATATGTTGTTACAGCAAACTTGTCAATGCTAATGCAACTACATGATCAATACACAGCTGCTTCGTCCAAAGCCAAAGCTTTTCACCTGCAAGTGCAGTCCAGTAGCTACAGGAGCCACCTCTATTGTAGAGGTAGACCTCTTTGACAGTTGTTTGTCCAACAAAACAGGTGCCAAAATCCACAGTGGAACTGGACAGCTGCAACGTTGGCAAGGCCAGATTAGCGCAAAGGGACACTGTCTGAAACAGTCAAACAGACAACAGTGTCTGCTTATTTGCCAACAAAAGCTCCAATAAAAAATATCAAGAAAATTTTTTTATTGACTCTAAACTTTGAAATGGTAGTGTAGATTATCAGAGATATTCAATAAAAAAAAAAATAAAGTTTAAATTTGACTTAATTACTTTTTAACAGTGTAAATACTTGTTTGAATGAGGCTGTTTGTCCACCAGGACAAAATGATACCCACAAGATGGGGACAAGATGGTTTTATTTTTAACCATCTAAAGGAGCCAAATGGTGTCTGTGTACACACCTGTATGCTGTTATTGCTGTACTGAATGGTCAAATTCTGCTGAAACCGTAGTGTCCTTTCTCCAGCATCGTTGCACAGAAGAGTAGCAGAAGGCTGAGCATCTGATTCCTCACATGGTTCATTCAGACAGGTCAGGAGTGAAGCTGAATTATGGAAAGCCACCTTAACCTGCAAATGTAAAAGATTATCTATATCAAGTCTGTGTCAGATTGACAAATAGCATAGATTTAGCAGAGAGTCCTATAGGGACAAAACAAAAAAGAACGAGTAGGGAAACAGTATGACCTGCATGATGTGTTTAGGCTGTAACAGAAGTGATGTTTGTTCGTCTGGTCCGGAGAGTCCTGTTGTGTGTCTGTGAGAGGGTGAGCTGCTGATCAGTTTAAGGCTCTGTCGGGGCAACATTACTGAGAATAGAGGGTGTGTGCTCAATCTGAAACTCAAGGCCATATCCGTATTGTTCTTGAGCTGGAACGTCCGCGTTATCCTGGATTCCTTCTATAGCCCAAATGGAAATACAAAACATGCTATGATATCTGCTAAATGTTAATTATATTGGCAAAATAAGAGGGATCATGCAAAATGCATGTTATTTTTTTATTTAGTACTGACCTGAATAAGATATTTCATATAAAAGACATTTACATATTGTCCACAAGAGAAAATAGCTGAATTTATAAAAATGACCCTGTTCAAAAGTTTACATACACTTGATTCTTAATACTGTGTTGCTACCTGAATGATGCACAGATGTGTTTTTTTCTGCTTTTTGTTCAGTGATAGTTGTTCATAAGTCCCTTGTTTGTCCTTAACAGTTAAACTGCCCGTTGTTCTTCAGAAAAATCCTTCAGGTACCACAAATAGTTTTTTCAGTTTTTTTTGTATTTGAACCTGTTCCAACAATGAATGTATGATTTTTAGATCCATCTTTTCACACTGAGGACAACTGAGGGACTCATATGCAACTATTACAGAAGGCTCAAATGCTCACTGATACCTCAGAAGGAAACATGATGCATTAAAAGCCAGGGGGGTGAAAACTTTTGAATTTGAAGGTCAGGGTAAATTTAACTTATTTTGTCTTCTGGGAAACATGTAAGTATCTTCTGTAGCTTCTGAAGGGCAGTACTAAATGAAAAATGATGATATTTAGGCAAAATAAGAAAAATGTATATATCTTCATTCTGGTCAAAAGTTTTCACCCCCCGGCTCTTAATGCATCGTGTTTCCTTCTGAAGCCTCAGTGAGCGTTTGAATCTTCTGTAATAGTTGCATATGAGTCCCTCAGTTGTCGTTAGTGTGAAAAGATGGATCTCAAAATCATACAACGACTATCACTAAACAAAAAAGCAGAAAAAAACACAGCTGTGAATAACAGAGGTAACAACAAAGTATCAAGAATCAAGTGTATGTAAATCTTTTTTTTTTTTTAATTCAACTTTATAAATTTCTCTTGTGGACTATATTTTAAACATATTTTATGTGAAATAGCTTATTCAGGGCAGTACTAAATTAAAAATTAACATGCATTTTGTATGATCCCTCTTATTTTGGTAACATAATTAACATTTTGCAAATTCTGTACTGTTTGTTTGAAGGGCACCTGTGTGTGTGATGCTGTGTCTAGTGTATCACTGGCAGCTGCTGTGAATTCCAGTACATCTGTATCTTCTGCCATCTGCACTGACAAACTAACACACACACACATACTGATTCACAGTTGTTTATACATAATGTACTTATTTACTTCCATGAAATGCTTGTGATAGAAGCACATTGAAAGATTTAGCAATTTAAAGATTTTTAGACATGTAGGACATCCTTAAGTAGCTGCTATATGAATAAAACACATTTTTTAACTCACATGGCAGGTTTTACATTAGCCTGCATGTCCAGCCTCAAAGGTTCTAGTTCGTAGCCCTGGGCTCTCTCCACTTTGCCTGGAGTCAATGATGCAAGCTACAAGATAAATAACAGTGATATGACATTACCTTGACCGTAAAACTTCTATTTTTCATTTTTGAAAGAGATTGCGAATGTGGCGCAATGTAGTACTTACATGGTGACCTTAGATTAACATACCTTAGAGTCCAGGTTCATGAAACCCAAAGCATAACCCATACATCTTTGATTGGTTAAACATGACAGGATCAGAGGGGTAAAAGACACATGAATGGTGCTGCTGCCCCCTGCTGGAACTACCTGTATTTAAAGTACATATTAAAGGGATAGTTCACTCAAAAATGCAAATTCTGTCATTAATTGCTCACCCTCATGTTGTTCCAAACCCGTAAGACCTTCGTTCATCTTTGGAACACGAATTAAGATATTTTTGATGAAATTCGAGAGCTTTCTGACCCTGCACAGACAGCAACGCAACTACAACATTCAAGGCCCAGAAAGGTAGTAAGGACATGGTTAAAATAATCCATGTGACATTAGTGGTTCAACGGTACTTTTATGACGAGGATACCTTTTGTACACAAAGAAAACCAAAATAACGACTTTGCGTGAAGACTGACACAAAAGTATTCTTGTAGCTTCATAAAATTAAGGTTGAACCACTGATGTTATATACGATGTCTGTACTACCTTTCTGGGTCTTGAATGTGGTGGTTGTGTTGCTGTCTATGCAGTGTCAGAAAACTCTTGGATTTCATCTTAATTTGTGTTCTGGAGATTATGAAGGTCTTACGAGTTTGGACCAACATGAGGGTGAGTAATCAATGATAGAATTTTCATTTTTGGGTGAACTGTCTCTTTAAAAACTTTTTTCCCTATTATAACTTCTCATTAATAAAGTTCTACACCCAAAGGTGGAAATAAAACAGATCCTAATGGAGACTTGGACCAGTGCTGATTCCCGTAACCTACGGTTTGCTGTGGAGTGATGCAGTATGGGTAGTCAGACACGTTCCCTTCATGAGGCTTCAGAAACACAGAGAACAGCTTCTTCACCGGAGCCAGAGATCTAGAACGGCTTCTGCCCTCCTCTCCATCACATTCTTCCTCATTCTCTCCAAAATCATCCTACAAAACAGAAGAAAAAAGTGTACTTTTTTGTTTGTGTACTATCCTTGTTTTGGGATACTGCCATGAAAACTAAGCCTAGACTCACAGATTTGGTCATGAAAGTTGAGCTTGTTCCTTCTCTGCTAGGGGTGTGGCTGTCATCCCATGTGGATGGGAACATGACGGATGAGTCCAGCCCTCCAAGAATCTCATTGCCATCAGCATCCTTCAGCGGAAAGGGTTCTCCACATGCAACCAACAGATCTATCAACTTGCTATCACCAACCTCCAAGTTGTAGGTCACCCAATCCATACGGATATCTGCGAGGTTTCAGAAAATGACATGATGTATGTGCTTTTGTAAACTTGATATTTGTACATTTGTGAATGGCTCACCATACGGACTGGTGTTGATGAGCCGTAAAGAACGTGACACGGTGTCTCCTCCAGAAACATGGCTTCCAAACCTGTCAATCGTAAATATCAAAGAACAGTTTTTGCATGTAAACTGAGGTATCCTGTAAGTACACTGACCGTATAATTGGACCCTGGTTCTGGTTGTCAGGCTGTGGTCCAATCATCTGAAAGTAAATTGGACATCCCCTTACAGACATCTGAATAGGAATGGGAGTTGGCTCTAGATCTCCAACCTGAAAGAAAAGTCAGAATTCGCTGTGACTCAGCTGTTTGATTTGAGAAAGTCAAATACTGATAATGAAATGAGGCATTCGATTGTTTTCTGACATACTTTACATATAAGATTGTCTTGATAATCTCCCCACATATTGGTGAAAGCTGTAATATCGATGGTTTGAGTTTCAAATGGGCCGAGCATCCCACTGTTGGGTTCAACAAAGAACGCTGCACCTCTTCCATGAGAAAGAAGACAGTTCACAAATTCTGGAAGTAAAGAAAGAAATGTGTTTTGGACTTTGATGTTTCACTAATATTGAATAACACAAAAGAATAGGTTCCACCAACCATCATATGCTTTCTGCTGTATTTTTTTGGCCCGGATGGAGTGGAGAGGTGCACTGCTTCTGAAATAGAAAGGCCAAAGAGTCAGGTAAAACAGTGTTTTAAATAGTATTTCATAATAAAAAAATAAAATACATAATAAAAAATAAGCTTTAAACAATTTGTAAATCATTAAAAATGTTATAATGATTAATGAATAACAAACATTTCAAATAAATATTGTTCTATTCATTAAAGAATCTTGAAAAAAAAAAGTTTCCACAAAAAAAAATATTATGTAGCACAACTGTTTTCTATGAAAACCTGTTTCCGCCACTGAATAAAAATAAAAAAGGTAACTGCGACATTTTATCTCACAATTTTGACTTTTTTTCTTGCAGTTGTGAGTTTGTATCTCACAATTCTGACTTTTTTCTCAGAATTGTGAGATATAAACTTGCAATTGCAAGTTATAAAGCCAGAATTGTGAGATATAAACTCGCAAAATTGACTTGTGTGATATAATCTCACAATTGCAAGTTATAAAGTCAGAATTGCAAGACATGAACTCACGATTCTAAGAAATATGTAAATTATTATAAATTCTGGGAAATAAAGTCGCAATTCTAAGAAATAAAGTCGCAATTCTCAGAAATAAAGTCACAAATCTGAGAAATAAAGTTGCAATTCTGAGGAATAAACTCATAATTCTGGAAAATATGAATTCTGAGAAATCAAGACTTTTTTTGACTTTTTTCTTTAGATGCAATTGCGAGTTTTTAAGTCAGAATTGTGAGATGTAAATTGTGAGAATTAGTTTTTTTCCATTAAAATTGGACTTTATATCACGCAATTCTGAGTAAAAAAAAGTCAGAATTGTGTTTTTATATTGCAATTCTGACATTATAACTCACAATTCTAATAACATATCAGAATTGTGAGATAAAAAGTCGCAATAACTTATAAAAAAATATATATATTTATTTCATATTACAATAAATGCAGTCTTGGTGAGCATAAGAGAATCCTTTCAAAAAAATCTCATAGACCCCAAATGCAATATTAGGCTAAAGGTTCATTAGAAGTTAATACATTTTTTAAATAATATTTTTGTATTAATACACAAAGAATACAGCAGAATCAAGATACAGTATGTACTGTACCTTTCAGAGTTTTCATCCCGTTGTGAAGAACAGTATCCAGTAAAGTACTCAGCTTCAACAGTGAACGGAGCAGTAATAGCGGTATCGTTAGTTATCAGCAACTGCCGTTTGATAGATTTGCCGATGACAGCTGGCTCATGCTCAGTAAAGTCCAGCATGATTGGTTGTTGATCAGCATCCCCTGAACTAATACTAAATATATAACAGTGAAAAAAGAAGATAATATTGCAACCATGTCTTGATTTAAACAAAAAAAGCTTATAAAATAACTCACAGACAATAAGTCCACAGATATGTAAATATGAGGTAAATGTGGTTTGACCTGTCAGAAGGGAGCGAGTAGGACACTCTGAGAGGTTTGGCTTTAGAAAAGAAGCCCAGCAATAATGGACTCTCCATTCCTTTAACTTCACAAACTGCAGCCACTTTAGTCAGTTCCTCCTAAAAACATAAAAACGTACTCACAACGATATTTGAAAACATAAAATTACGGTTGAACCACTGATGTCACATGGACTATTTAAAGATGGCCTTAATACCTTTCTGGGCCTTGAACATGTCAGTTACATTGCTGTCTATGCAGGGTCAATAAAGCTTTCAGATTTCATCAAAAATATCTTAATTGCGTTCCGAAGATGAACGAAGCTTTTACGAGTTTGGAACGACAAGAGAGTGAGTAAATATTTTTGGGTGAAGTATCCCTTTAAGCTGTGGGTGTTACAGTACTACATTATTAGTACATACAACAGTGTGAGCGGTGAATGACACAGAGACTTCTATCTTGGCACTGGGCTCAAGAATGCCTGCAGAGGGGCTGAAGGTTGCAGAGCAGAGATGAGCTTGTGCACCTTGGAGCTGAGAAGAAGAGAACACTATGAATGACTAAACAAATAATACTTGGTCTAACTTACACAATATCACAACAATAATAAATTCTTTTGAATGGCTGACAGACATTATAATATGTTTATGTGAGCATATTTTGGGGAATACTGATGTCTAGTCAATGCAACAGTATGCAAAAGCAAATCTGCATAACATAAATGTGTTTTTTATTTTCTGTGAGACCACATCACATTTTAATATCACTTCACATTCTTTCCAAACCATTACCACTGGCTTGCGTTTTTCGAACAAGATCTTGAGATAAGAACATTATGTAAACCATCTCACCTTGCTCCAGGTGAAGTGGGCTGGCAGTAGTGTTTGGTTAAACAGGGTAACACTTCCTGTCTGTGGAACGCCTACATACAGATCAGTCAACACCAGCTCACAACTCAGCAAGCACACCTGAGGAGACTGGATGACTGCTTGTACAGAGAGGTGACTGTAGACAAACAAATGCACACCTTTACTCAAATGTGACGAAAGACAACTGTTTTTCATTACGTAACGTTTCCGTAGTATTCTCTTCTTGTAGTTTAGACACAATATGACTCGTTTCCTCACCAGCCAGTGCCGTTGAGTACAGTAAGCTGTAGAACTGACTCAAAACGCTGGCAGTACAAAGCTTTGAAGACCACATCCACACTGCAGGATGCCAGAGCAGGCAACACACCTTTATTTGGACTAATATACACCTGAAGACAAATAAACGCAAAAAAGAGATACAAAAACAGCTTTGAAAAAATATCCACACTAAATTTTTTAATGTTTTTTTTTTAAAGAAGTCTCTTTTGCTCACCAAGCCTGCATTTATTTGATCCAAAGTACAGTCAAATTGAAATATTTTTGCTATTTCAAATAGCTGTTTTCTATTTAAATATATTTTAAAATGTGATTTATTCCTGTGATCAAATCTAAATTTTCAGTATCATTACTCCAGTCTTCAGTGTCACATGATCCTTTATCATTCTAATATGCTGATTTGCTGTTCAAGAAACATTTTTTATTGTTATTATTATCAATATTTAAAACAGTTGAGTATGCTTTTAATAGAAAGATCCTTTTGTAACATTATACACTATACCATTCAAAAGTCTGTATATTTTTTTCTGGGGGTAATTATAGAAATTAATACTTTATTTAGCAAGGATGCTTTAAATTAATCAAAAGTGATGATAAAGACATTAATTATGTTAATAAATAGATAATAAATGCTTTTTTTCTGAACTTTCTATTCATCTATTTTGTTTTTCAACCTGGAAAAATTCTACTCAGCTGTTTTCAGCATTATAATAATGTTTTTTGAGCAGCAAATCAGAATATTAGAATGATTTCTGGAGGATCATGTGACTGGAGTAATGATGCTAAAAATTCAGCTTTGAAATCACATGAATAAATTACTTTTAAAATATATTCAAATATTTTAAATAGTAAAAATATTTCAAAATTTGGATCAAATAAATGCAGTCCTGGTGAGCAAAAGAGGCATATAAAAAACATTAAATATCTTACTGTTCAAAAACTTTTGACTGGAAGTGTGTGTATATATATATATATATATATATATATAGACATATATAGAGTGTATATATATATATATATATATATATATATCTCACTCTTGACTTGATTTCTAAGAAGTGTAAATGGGTGTTGTACCAGGCCCTTGATGGGCGGCTGGGTGTAGGACACTTCCTCTAGGCTCCAGTGGGCATCTAGCAGGCTGTTGTTGGTGATATCAATAGTAGAGATGCTCTCACTTCCTATTTCCAGCAAACCAAAATCCAGAGCGGGCACATTCACTGCGCAATGCGGACCCTGAGACACCATATTAAAAGTAATGAATTTAAATGAGAACAGAGAACATTTGTGATGGCCTCCACACAACAAACTGAGTATAAATAAATGGAAAAGGGATTCAAACCTTAAATGTGACCTCAATGACCAGTCCTATAGTTTTAGGATGGTGCTGAATGTGACACTGCAGGGTGGAGGTAAAATGACCCGGATTCCTTCCAGTCAGAACCAGCTCCATGTCAAAACACTCGTTCATCTCTGTAAGCAAGCACGTGTTAGAAATCATGTATTTGCTTTGTTTATTAATTAATAGACTTACACTCACTCAATGTTGCAAACAGTCGTGCTGCTTAATATTTTTGTTGAAACCATCATACATTTTTTTTAGGATTCTTTGAATATAAAGCTCCAAAGAACAGCATTTATTTTTACTGACACATTTGATCCAGTCTTTTCAACAGTATATTTGTTCATACATTAATTTACTGACACACTGCAATGCTCTGACCTATTTCTCCTGTAGAAGGTTCCACTTCAATTATGTGACTGTCAATAATACGCTCCCATTCAAAGTGAATGACTGATTTGCTGTGATTCCACATCTAAAACACACACACACACAAAACATACACATGTCTGAGGTTCAAACAGGGAATTAGGGAACTGGGAAAGAAGTTCAGAGTCATTTTGACCTCTACCTTGAATCTCTTGCGGATTGTGGTGTGTATGTAGGTCTCCCCAGGTATTAAAACAGCATATGGCTCAAGAAGGATCTTATACGGCTCAGCAGAACCTTTCACTTCAACCTCTAAAACGGTCACATCATTTACATGGAGAGCTGAGTTGAGACACGTCCTGCAAATCAGGACACAGAAGTTTCTACATGATGTGTGCTTATAAACTGAAAAATCTTATATTCATCTTAATTTCTTTTTAAATTAAAATGTGAAACAGTAAAGTTCATTTTACCCATCATCACTGATTCTGGGTGGATCGGGAACATCCATGATCACCAACTGGCAGACACTGTGGTAGTCTTTCAACTGAGACAGATAGAAAATAACTGTTCAGAGAGTTATTATAGTACCATTTAGATGTACTATTATAGTTTTCGCAAATATAGTTTTTTATTTGTAGTTAAAGTTTTAGTCAGGGTTTTTGTCATTTTTATTAGTTTTTTTATATATATACAGTTTAATACAAATTTTACATACACCCTCGGAATCTGCAAAATGTTAATTATTTTATCAAAATAAGGGGGATCATACAAAATGCATGTTATTTTTTATTTAGTACTGACCTGAATAAAATATTTCACATAGAAGACATTTACATATAGTCCACAAAAGAAAATAATAGTTGAATTTATAAAAATGACCCTGATCGAAAGTTTACATACACTTGATCTTAATACTGTGTTGTTACCTGAATGATCCACAGCTGTGCTTTTTTTTTTTTTAGTGATAGTTGTTCATGAGTCCCTTGTTTTTCCTGAACAGCTAAACTGCCCGCTGTTCTTCAAAGAAACCTTCAGGTCCCACAAATTCTTTGGTTTTTCAGCATTTTTGTGTACTTGAACCCTTTTCAAAACTATTACAGAAGGATCAAATGCTCACTAATGCTCCAGAAGAAAAAACAATGCATTAAGAGCCGGGGGTGTAAACTTTTGAACAGAATGAAGATGTGTACATCTTTCTTGTTTTGTCTAAATATCTTTTTTTTTTTTTTTACCACTGCTACAGAAGATACTTAACATGTTCCCCAGAAGACAAAATAAGTTAAATTTACCCTGATCTTCAAATTCAAAAAGTTTTCAACCCCTGGCTCTTAATGCATCGTTTCTTCTTCTGAAGCATCAGTGAGCGTTTAAACCTTCTGTAATAGTTGCATACGAGTCCCTCAGTTGTCCTCAGTGTGAAAAGATGGATCTCAAAATCATACAGTCATTGTTGGAACAGGTTCAAATACACAAAAATGCTGAAAAAAATAAAATTTGCAGGACCTAAAGGATTTTTCTGAAGAACAGAAGCAGTTTAACTGTTAAGGACAAACAAGGGACTCATTAACAACTATCACTAAAAAAAACACAGCTGTGGATCATTCAGGTAACAACACCTGAATAAAAAAAAAATGAAGTGTATGTAAACTTTTGAACAGGGTCATTTTTATAAATTCAACTATTATTTTCTCTTGTGGACAATATGTAAACATCTTTTATGTGAAATATCTTATTCAGGTCAGTACTAAATAAAAAATAACATGCATTTTGTAAAATTCCTCTTATTTTGGTTCTGCAAGGTGTATGTAAACTTTTGACTTTTGAACTGTATGTCCCTACAGTTGTAGTTTTTAATGTGTTTATATGTGTGAGTGCACATACATCCTTTGGACAGAATGTGAGCAGGAACTCATGCTCTTGTGCAGGGCTCAGGATCCCCATGACCGGAGTAATGCTGAACACACTGTCTGTATCAAGATGATGCTGAACCCTGGAGGGGTCTGGATTCTCTTCAGGCAACAGACATTGAAGGTTAGGTTTCACAATCTGCCAGTGGTACGGAAGCTCCAGGTGTCTACACATAAACAAAATAATGATTTACAAACATACCAGTAAGTATCTACCATACATGCTATTCTGTGTTTACACAGATGTGTGCAAGTAACTCACGCATTGTTTTTCACAACCACAGTCTTCTGTAAAGTGGAATGTGGATTGGTTAGGTTGAATCTGACATAATGGTCAGCTGTGATATCACACAAGTCCCCAAATTCAGGCCGATCTTCTCCGCCTGATATTGAAACCAGCTCCACAGTGATCAGCTGACCTGTGCCTGAGAAAATTAACTGAAACATGTACACATATGTCTTTCTGGAGATGTTTGTTTTAAAGAAGACCTATTATGCTCCTTTTTACAATTATGTAATACTTTTATAATAAGTTTCAGGTGTCCCCAGAATGTTTCTGTGACGTTTCAGCTCAAAATACCCCACAGATCATTTATTATATCATTTTGAAAATGTTTATTTTGAGTGAAAGCAGAAACACAGTTTTTTCTTGCATGTCTCTTTAAATGCAAATGAGCTGGTGCTGCCCACCCCCTTTTCCAGAACAGGGCTGTGCCTTTACAGCTCATACGTCAGATACTCTGCTAAAAAACATCTAACTGGTTTTGATTATCATGTCTGTCATGCTGAAATCATGCGTTTTAAAGCCATATTAGTTTAAACTTCTGATATAGGGCTTTCTAAGCGCACACATCTGAAGCACGGACCAAAAAGCAGGCTGTAACACAGCATGTGAGTACTAAACTAAGTTCTCTTTCATGTCTTACTGCACTTAAACTGTCAAATACACACAAGTTTATGTTAAAAACACACGAGTTACAGAGACAGTTCAGTCTGTGAAGGTAAACAGCTGGAAAAGAAATCGCAGGTTTATATTAGATGTGTGTAGCAGCAGCGTAATATACAATAAATAAATAGATACATCCACTGGTCTCTTGTCTCCTCTGAGGCTGGGACACTAAATAGTGAAAATAACATGCATTTCTTGAACTTTCGGCAAGGTGTTAGAACTGGTACACCGTTGTAATTTGCAAAAACAAAATAGCAGTGCCGTGGGTGCAAACTTGCAGATTAAGGAGTAGTAATATTATAATAAAATCCCCTTTCTACATCACAGGGGAGCAAAATCTGAGCGGCTTGTTTTTTCACGTTTTCTGGGTGCACCGGGGACCCGATTATAGCACTTAAACATGGAAAATGTCAGATTTTCCTGATATGTCACCTTTACATTTTAGAGAAAAACTACTTATGTTTGGCAGAATTGTTTCACTACCTTGAAGGGTGATGTCCTTCACTTGGCAGTTGTCACAGACAATGGTAAAGTCCTGAGAAGAGATCTCAGCAGTTGTGGGGAAAAACACAACCTAAACATTAAAAAAATACAAGTCATACAATAGCAGACTAGTGAAAGTCATTCAAATCTGAGCAACACCAGACTGTATGAAACACTGTATTCACAAGATCTTAAAATGTGCATCAATTAGCATATTCATGTGTCTTTCTTTGCAAGTTGCTTATGTGATGCACAACAAAATCTGCATCTTAAAAGATAAGTGTTTAGAAGATCAGATAAAATTTTGTTCTGCCAACCACCACCATTTTTAATTAAGCACCATTAATCATAATTACACTCACTAAAAAGTCATGGAATGGGAGTGCTTTAGCATCTCATAAAGATCAAGGTTGTCAATCAAATCAAAGTAGTGAAAACTGCATATAATTTATAAGGTAATGTGGAATCTTCAAGAGGATATTTAAGTACTTTGTGTAAATCTGACTAACATTTATAAGGTTGATTTGATTTGTGTGCTCTACAGTCAGTAACATCTCACCTCTATGACGGTGGCCTGTCCAGGGTGAAGACCAAAAATAGAGGGACTGATGGCAAAGGGAGGCTGTTCTGCGAAAGTAGACTTCACTGCAGACTGAGACACACACAGAATTATCACTCATGATAGTTAACAATATCACAGTATTATAATACAATAAGTCACAACATAACAGAGGTGGCGACAGATCTTTTGTTCTGTATTGTGACATACATCCATGTGAAAAAAATGTAAGGTGGGGACTTGGTTCTATTGTTAATTGGATGAATGGACCATGTTTAAAGAGGACTAAGTAATTGGAGAAGTCAGGGTACGTTACCATTCTGCCATTTTATCAAGTTATGACATTTTGATTCTAAATTATGAGCTGAAAAATGTGAAAAATTAATAGTTTAAACTAATATCAATGAGATGCGTTTTGAAAATCGATAAAGTGAAATTTAATTTTCACTTTAGACCATGTTTGTACTCAATTTAAATTGTACAGATAAAAGTAGGTTCAAGCATGCAATAGTTTGTTTAAACCCACAGAGTTTATGAGATTTACCAGAATTCATAAATAATACTGTCATAGAAAGGAATCTTAACTATGAACTGAATGAGGTTTCATGTCGACATCTGCTTGCTTACCCTAAGGCTTGAGGCAGGCCACTGTTTCTTAGGCATTACACAGAACGTTCCGGCACTCAGTCCCTCATTTCGACATAAAACCTCCATAAACTTCACCCCTCCCACCAAGCAGTAACCACAGTCCATGATAGCAGGCACTGGCAAAAATGATAGATTAGAGGCAATGATTCAACTTTGAATCCCTTATTACTGGTCAGTACAAACACAAACCAAATTAAGATATTTTGAAAGTCAGTTGAGTCCAGATAACATTGGACCCCACTGACTTTCAATTGTTGTTTATTGTTTTCATGTGAAATATCACTTTAAGATCTAGATGTTGAAAGAGTTCAGTTCATTTTGACTCACAGCTGAGTATTGGAGGGGGTCTGCGGGCCTCTATCGGTACAATGAGAGGATATGGCAATTGCGTCTCCACAACCAGAACGTCGTCATAGTCAGCCAGAGAATCTGGAGCAAAACGCACCATATACTGGCAACTCATTCCAGGGGCGACAATCCCTCCCTCACCAGGGAACCTGCCTGTGAAACATAAAGTTTTGTTAGACAGTTTCTTATGTTGATCTGAAAGCAGAAATTCACTGGTAGTAATTATTTCACATTTTTAACAATAGATGTCGCTGTTTCTCTATTCTGACGTCTTGAGCTGCAGGGTAAATACCAGTGTTATTAAGAAATTCCTCAGAATCCTGTATTATTTTGGTATCACTGACACACTATTACAGTTTTTGTTAATATTTTAAATTCGATTTTATTTTTACATTTTCTGTTTTAGCTTTAATTTTAGTTTCTTTAGTAATTTTGTTGTTTTTGTCATTAATTTTTTAATGTTTGTCTACTTTTTTATTAAGTTTTAGTTTATTTAGTTATTTTAGTACTTCAACTAAGTGAAAAATGTTTGTTTGTTTGTTTTTTTGTTTTTTGTTTTTTAATGAGGTATGAGTTATTTTCTTCTATTAAACAGAAAGGAAGATATATGACATATTTTTTTCATATTATGGAAGTCAGTGGCTACCAGCAACTGTTTTGAACATACTTCAAAATATCTTCTTTTGTGTTCAACAGAAGAAAGAAACTCATACAGTTTTGGAACAACTTGAGGGTGAGTAAATGATGACAGAATTTTCACTTTCAGATAAACTATCACTTTCATTTTAGTGTTTACTTGAAGTAATGAAGATGTTTTTTTTATGGTTTTAGTTTTAGTTAACATTAAAGGGGAAGTTCATTTCCAGAATGAAAATTTCCTGATAATTTACTCAGCCCCTATGTCATCCAAGATGTTAATGTCTTTCTTTGTTCAGTCGCAAAGAAATTAGGTTCTTTGAGGAAAACATTTTCTTCATATAATGTACTTCAGTGGAGATTAACAGGTTGAAGGTCCAAACTGCAGTTTTATTGCAGCTTCAAAGGCTCTACGCGATCCCAGCCGAGGAATAAGGAGCTTATCTAGCAAAACAATCTGTTATTTTCTTAAAAAAATAGAATTGTATATACTTTTTAACCACAAATGCTCATCTTGCACTAGCTCTGCGGATGCACATTTTCACGCATTGCGTAATCAAATTGGAAAAGTCACGCACAGTTAGGTCTTTGTATACTTTGGTTAAAAAAGGCATTTTCTGCTCCAACTTCAAAATTGTCTGAAATCATTGTTTTACCTTTTTTTGTAAAGGGCACTTCACTTTCTTTGCACGGTTGATTTGTAAACACTGGGTCAGTACTTCTGCCTATGTCAAACGTGCGTGATTACGTAATGTATGAGGTCAAAAGCATTTAAATTTGTATTTTTCTTAGAAAATGAATGATCGTTTTGCTAATAATAAGACCCTTATTCCTCGGCTGGCATTGTGTAGAACCCCTTGAATCTGCATTAAAACTGCAATTTGGAGCTTCAACCTGTTGGCTACCATTGAAGTCCACTATATGAAGAAAAATCCTGGAATGTTTTCCTCAAAACCTTAATTTCTTTTTAACTGAAAAAAGAAAGGCATGAACTTAGATGGCAGGGGGGTGAGTAAATTATCAGGAAATTCTTATTCTGTAAGTGAACTTCGATAACCTTGGTGACATGCTGACCAAGGCAGAGCCATTTCCTCTAGTACTGCTATGAAACGTCTAACACAGGGGTGCCCAACCCTGTTCCTGGAGATCTACCTTCCTGCAAAGTTTAGTTCCAACCCCGATCAAATACACCTGTTTGTAATTATCAAGTGCTCCTTCAGATCCTAATTAGTTGGTTCAGCTGTGTTTGATCAGGGTTGGAGCTGAACTCTGCAGGAAGGTAGATCTCCAAGAACAGGGTTGAGCACCCCTGGTCTAACAGTTTCAATGCAAGTCATCCAGAGAGAACTTCTGCCAACATAAATGAGTCTTTCATGAGTTCAGCAGGTACTTTTTATTTAGACTTACCCAAACCAACAGAGAAGTGTGGGGAGGTTGGAGGAATCATTCGAATGTGACGGCTGGTCGCGGTCATGTTTTTGAGCTCCACCACAGTCTACAGAAAACAGAAGGCACTATTCAGAAGTGGCTGAGAAGGGAAAATATACTGAACATTTACACTAGGTGTCATGTAGTAAAAAGTAAAAACTTGACATTATTGATTTAGTCAATAAAAACATGCAGTGATTTCATACATTTAATGTAGTACAAGCAAAATAGTTCATTCAAATGGACCAAAATGAAATATAAGGTGCTTTTATACCTCATAGACTTGTCCTGTTCTGTAGTCAGTGAAGAAGATCACAGGTGGATTCGCAGTGAAGATGGGAGCGGGATCAGGACTTAAGACAGAAAGGGAATTTTGTGACTTATTTGCTGTGTATGAGCTTATAATAAGTTAATACCCAAATAAATAAACAGAATAGTTATTCTTCTATGTATACTAAGACAAATGTCTTGATTATTAAATCAATACTAAAAAATCCCAGCTATACTTTATAAACTGAATCATTCAAACAGGATCTTTTGTTCTGTTGTTGACTGCCAAGACGCAGAAAACAGGAACTGCACGTAGCTCATTGACTCAACATGCACAAAGAATCAGCTGAGGCATTTTGACAGTCTTGTGATTCTTCTGGCCACTGTGAATGGAAAAACCTCATTTAAATGGCCAGAGACATTTTAGTTGGGTGAGACAGTAACAGCAATGGAGTAATTCTCTCCAAGGCCATTAAAAGATAATAAAAACGTATATAGTCTACCTGGCTGATTATACTCGTAGAATAATCCACTTTACTGGTTTGCAATTCCATGTTGTTTCGGATTTATTTAAGAAATATATTACAACACATGCAGGTTAGCATTTATAATAAATGGCAGACAAAAAGGTGTGATCTGTTTCTTGAGTGCTCATGTGTATCATATTTCCCCTACCCAAGCTGCACAAATATTATGGCAATAATGGCTGAACAAAGCAGACCAAAATGCAAACAATACAACAACAAAGGACAAGGCTTATAGGGATTACAAGAAAATTCATAAAGCGGTCTATTTGCTTTAAATTTGATAGGATATTAATTAAAGGCACTGTGTGTTATTTTTTGTTGACCAATGGAAAATTGGAAACTGGTTTAAAATAATTATTTTTTATACTACACTAGCTATTTATAAAGGTTATAGAAATTTTATATCAAATAAATTAATATTCAGTGTCTCTCCAAGCATGATCCTTCTAAAGAAAACACATATTGTAATAAAAATCATTGGCACACCTCTCTCTGCCAGTGCTCTTCCTGTCCTTTCTCACATTCTCCAGCCTCTTCCCTGGCATGATGAGAGATTTTCCCCCACGCTGAGCATTTGGGAGCAGGAAGCGAGGGTTGCGCAGGAACTTATGGCGGTCTTTGTGTTTCTGCAGGGAAGCCCTGTCTTCTGCCCGACTCTGAGCGCTGGGCTTTTCCGTCCAAGAAGCCTTATGCACCAAACCTAGCTTTTGAGATGATAAATTGGAAAAGTAAACAATTTTATACAAAATATTTATTATTTTACCAAAATAAGAGGGATCATACAAAATGCATGTTTTTTTTTTATTCAGTACTGACCTGAATAAGATTTTTCACATAAAAGACATTTACATATAGTCCACAGGAGAAAATAATAGTTAAATTTATAAAAATGACACCGTTCA
>JAHKKF010521062.1:2332-12332 GCA_019740295.1 Labeo calbasu | reverse complement strand
AAATTCTAAAATATTTTACTTAGTTTTTTTGCTTTCGCGCGGTTGTTGTCAGACATACGACGTGTTATGACCATCTTGTTTACTGTTGCACATGCAGAACTGCTATTAAATGTAAATAAGCTGCCTCATATTTGCTGGCATCATAAGAACATTTCCATCACCTCAGGGGTTTGCTGACTTGTCCTACATCTGAAAACTTTAATATGTAGTTTAAAACAGATTCTTGAGTTCAGAATAAAACCATGTTATCTATGAGCATTGCAGCTTACAAACAAATCCACACTATTGGAGTTAATGTAGCTTATATATTGTATGGTTATATATAATTAAGATTATTTTCGTTTATCTTCATTTGTGCCAGCTCACATTCAGCATGAGGTTAACTAATGTCAACACGAGAATTCAACCAGAAGAAGGCGCCCAATGACAAATTACCTTTGAACTAGTGATTCATCAAAGTGACTCCGAATCAGTTCACTAAAGGATTCATTTAGACTCGCTCACTGATTTGTTCATATTACATCTACTTAGATTCCATAGAGATTTTATGTTTGATTTAAGCTATAGGAAGACTGAAATAGCTAATTAACTATAAGCTGAACTGAATTAAACAACTTGCCGCCTCTTTAGCTGGTCAGCAAATGTATCCAGTTCATTCAGGTTTGTTTTATTTAGTACAGCTATGAGTTTTGACTCGTTCAGTGAGTGGGGCGGTTCGTTCACCAGGTACAGCCAATTAAAAGCTTAATCGCAACCCGCCTGGAATGCTATTGGTTCGCGTTTTGTTCAGCAATCCTGGAGAAACTTCAGCGAACTAAATAGCTAGGAGTCAAGTAAGATAGATTCTTCCATTTAAAAGATTCGTTCACAACCAAAGACTCTTGCATAAGTGACATGCCTCAAGAGAGAAGGCACGTTGGTAGACATCAGGCAAAATGTAGCCTAAATGTTACATGGAAACTTCTATCAGGAGGATGTCAAATGTTTTAAGCATGCCGAGAAAACTATCAACAGACATGTAAATATAAATATTACATGTGTTGTTATTATAGGATTATACGTTATATAAATACCACATTGCATGCCATGACGTGCCAGACTTATAGACGTGAAAACACGAGATAGAGCAAGTGAACCGTAAAAACAGGCTGATTTTTGCAGGTTTAGAACCCGCCCATAGAAACAGACTTGCAAACGTCATGGTTTTCTTGCCTCATGTTATTTTTCTAGACAAACTACGCCGATTACAGTCGATCCCGTTGAGGAATTTCGGCCATGTCTTGTATACGTAAGCTTCGCAAAAGGACGAAATCCCAGGAGTTTGTTTACCAAGAGCAGTGCAAGATCGTGGCACACGAGAATGAGAAACGCATAGGTGGGTGTTGCGTTTGTGTCTGGCGGTCGTGCATTAAATAGCCCTTCGTGGACTAAACTGCATGAGAGTTTAGATAGTACTTTCTATGGCTCTAGTCCCAGAAAGTAAAGTTTCTACTAAAACTACAGTTATAGTTTCTATCACTACTTACTTATTGTAAAACCATAACAGTGGGGGGTAATTAAACTGTAAAAAGTAAGAGAAGAACTCGCTCTCACTGTAAATGTTGTAAACAGTGTAAACCTGCAAATCAGACTTTTTGTTTGCTGTAAGAAGTTGCACTCTAAATATTAAAGATTCAAATGATTTAAACATTACCTTTTGCAAAATACACCATGATAAAATGCAGTGTATGTTTATGTACTTAATTCAGTAAGGCTGGCTTCTGAGAAAAGTCACAAACATCCATGACTGTATATTTCATAAAAGTGTATGATATGGTTTTTTAATGTTTGGGATAAGGGATGAGTCAAGGGGATTTTCCTGTTTAGCTTTTGGATGTTTTGCTGTGTGGTGTTAAATGACATTCCAGCCAAATATTGAAGAGAAAGTCTGTTTTGTTAATATCTTTTTTAACTGAAAAAGGGGGGTAGGATTACAAAACATTTCTAAGGAAAGACTGAATGGTTTTGAGGGTTGACTTATCACAGTTGAATCACTGGCTAACCTCCAGTGATAAAAAATCAAGGTTAGCTGGTTATAAATAAAGACTTCTCATTCACATTTCTCTTTGAGCCGAAGAAAATAGGGGCAATCAGGACTTCTCAGATGGAAATTCCAGTTAAATGTAAAAGTTTTGAAGAGTATGACAATAGCATCAAAAACACGAAATAGCATTATGATCATCATTTATTTTCACACTTGGCTGCGGCGTCCTGAAGCTGAATAGATTTGAATGCTTCAGTTGCTATGTTTACATACATTTTAATAATCAAAATAAAATGCTTTCATGCAAATTTGAAATGAAATGAGGTTGATGTGGTGAAGAACAGCATTCTGTTGTCAATTCCATATATAAACGTTTGAATCGGACTACATTCACTGTAAGATTCAGAAATATCATATGTACACGCATAGTAGTATTATGCAGAGATGTCTAGTTATTGGAAGACGAATGGGCATAAATTCAAATTCAAGTTTATACAAGTATTGGAAAGTGGATGGGAAGCTCCAAAATGAAATAAACGCACTATAGAAGCTTCATAATAATAGTTAATTCAATTTGTCTGCTATATTACAAGTCTTTTGAAGTCAAATGACAGCTTTGTTTGAGGATCAAAAAATTTGCTTTGAAAATCTTACTTGACAGCTGTGGTCACCATTCACTTCTATTGTACAGGAACGAGCGATGTGTGCATTATGCTTTAAATAACCTTTTTGTGTTCAGTGGACAAATGAAGTTTGTCCACATTCAGGTTTTAGTTTAAGTTAGCAAGAAAAGACCTTTAGCATATATTTTAGTTGCATGCTGAGTTGCATAACATCTTTAGTCAGCTGTCTTTGACATGACTCACAAACTTCTAGACCAGGGGTGGCGAACGTCAGTCCTGGAGAGCCGCAGCCCTGCATAGTTTTGCTTCAACCGTAATCAAACACACCTGAACAATCAAGGTCTGAAGGGTTACTAGAAAGCAACAGGCAGGTGAGTTTTAATTAGGGTTGGAGCTGAATTCTGCAGGGCTGCGACTCTCCAGGACTGGAGTTCACCACCCATGTTCTAGACGTATTGATTTTGAAACTAATCACTGAAGTTCTTTGTGGTTTACATGTAGATAGGTATTTTCATCAGATTGCAGAATTTATGGTACATGTGTAACCAGAAAATTCAGAATTTTGAGACATTGATGCAGTTTAAGGATAGTCACAACTACAGTCTATGAAAGTCAGGTTTATGTGTTTTACAAA
Source organism: Labeo calbasu (assembly GCA_019740295.1). NCBI lineage: Eukaryota > Metazoa > Chordata > Actinopteri > Cypriniformes > Cyprinidae > Labeo > Labeo calbasu. Next base: position 9,052 of record JAHKKF010521062.1, on the reverse strand, counting down.
GGCGATATACCCCTGGAGATTACATGTACGTCTACTAGATGTCTGTTAAAGATCGCTTCATCTGGAAAGAATCTGCTGTGTACAAACATCTGACAGATGTCTGTAAGATGTCAGTTTTATGTACATGCTAAATCATAAACATCTTATAAACATTTTCTCAACATCTATTTGATATCTAATAGGAAATGTTCTATAGACGTATTGTTTTAATTTTGTAGGAACAGTAATAGATTAATTTATGACAAGAATGCACCTCAAAAATCTGCATCATAACAGGAGTCCTGACCCTTTGTCACAAAAAGTCTTGTTTCGCTGCCTTTTTCTCGATCGTGTTTTAGAAATCAACAGAAATTATATATCAACTGAAAGCGTAAAACCTCAAAATTCATCTTGTCAAAGCCATTTTAAAATCGGACATTACATTACCATGGAAATGGGACTTCAGATTCATATTACAAAATGTATTCGTTCATGAATTATAACAATTTAGGTATCCAATTTGGATAGTGCACTTTTACGTCTATGTTCAAAAAACGTTGGTGACAGACAGTAAAAGGGTAAACTGGTCAAATAATCCGATTGTAAACAGCCGTTGACAGAAGTCAGAGACGCTGATGATGAATACAAAGAGGAGTAAATACTAGGGATGTAACGATATTATCAATATCGTGATATAGCGATAGTAAAACTCAAAATTATCGTGGACACATGATGATATAAAACGATAGGTCTTCTGGACAAAAAGTGTAGTTTTAAAAATATATTTAAACTTCTTATTCTAACATAAAAGGTCTTTAAAGTTGTGTTTTGGGCCGTTATGCTTTTTACAGTGTCTGTCATTGGAACTAAAACCAAAAGCGCAATATGGCTTAATCCCAAAGTGAAGTGCGCACTTCGTTCAGGCGATCAGCTGAACTTGAGTTTTCAACTGAAGCTGGAGTTTTCCTTTAAAATAAAAGCTCTCCTGCCATTTCCATCAAAATAAAAGCTTAAAAGTGCAGTACGTTTTGCTGACAGTGAGCGGTTTAAATGGGTAACTTTACTGCAGTCCAAATTCAAAATATCTCTTTCAAGTGTAGAAATTAGGAGTTAAAAGTATTGTAATTTCCCTACTGTAGTGTAACACAAAAATAATAGGCCTGTGAAATATTCATTTTCATTTATTTTGCAGTGCAATTGTTTTACAATATATGGCTATTAGTAGGTGTTGACCGATATGTGTTTTTCAGGCCCAATGCCGATACTGATTTTTACAGATCAAGTATAATCGATATTTTGAACCGACATATGTCTAGTGTAAAAATTTAAATTAATGTCAAAATTAAAAATAACAAGGGCTCTGACGAAAACTGCCTTCCCTGGTGTTAACTGAGTGTAGAACTCCCACACTGATTTTGATGTTGTTACATCCCTAGAAAATACTGTAGCAGGCAGAGCAAACTCACTGATCACAATGCCCGAAATACTGGAAAAAAATACTGAATTGCGGTGGTAATTTCTTTTCACCCTACCTTCACATAATGCTTATTAATGTAATATTTAACGGCACAGCGCTGTTTTGTTTACAGTAGTAATCAAGGAAACATTGTATTGCTGCAGTTCCATAAGCGCCACCTGCTGTCAGAGAGTGAATTTGCATTCTCATTCAGCCAGTCTGCTGTTTTTTCAGATGTAGCATAATTTCACAAAGCTAAGGTCGTTTCTGTTTATGCTTTAAATGCGGTATATAGATGAGGCAGGGGTGCTGGTACCCAACTTTTTTTCAGTACTTTACTCTCTGTATAATAACAAAAACATTTATTTCAGTGAAAAAAAGTCCGAAACTGTCAATTTTAACATTTTTAACAATATGGCTCTATAATCTTATACATAAGATTAATATTCTGTTAAAAAAGTTTTAATGATAATTGTAGCTTTTTTTCTACAATTAAGTGGTTAATCTGGTTGTAATATTTATTTTTATCATTTGTTTTATTTAAATTGGCCAGAAATATAAACATATAAAGACATACATTATACTGCACAAAAGTAATGCAAGAGTAATATATTTGTTTTAAACGTTAATCCGTACTTTTATTTTGACAGGTTGTTGTGAAGTTTCAGTGTTTATACAGTATGATATGATGCTAATTTTCTCAAATGAAACGGTAAAATTCACCTGAAATGACTCTCACAGCAGCTCTGGAGATGAAGTTCATGTGTTCATGTCGTCATATAATGAAACGCAGAGGCCGAAAATCACCGCAAGCGTCACGTGTGCATCAGTATTTGTGTAGTAAACAAACCTGTGTTTCCGCCGTTCATACATACAGAGCAAAGCGGAACATGCAGGATTTATATCTAAACCGTCTTTTTGCGTTTTAATATTTACAGACATATCGCGATTCGAATTAAGTGACAGACCCAGTTTTGATTTATTCATCCAAAAATTGACGAATTCTGTGGCATTCCGCGCTATAGAGTAAATTCCGTTTTTATGAATGGACTCCGCGATCCCGTCCGCGTTTTCGCGGAGAAATTGTAAATGCGCGTCCATGTAGAGACAGATTTGACATGTCATTGTGTAAATAAAATTAATAACACAAAACCATGTAGTTTGTTTAATAAAAGAACAAGGTATAGACCTGTTCTATCAACAAGTTTCCTACGCCCCATGAGGCCTTGCGTCAAAAGTGGGAGTGTCTACCGGTTCAAAGTAAACAAGTGGGACGTGACACTCATTCATTGAACAGTTGACAGGAGTGATGGGCAAATGAAGCTTCGTGAAGCACCCAGACTCTCCTTTGACTGTTTCAGGAAAAGATTCAAAGCTTCGAGAGTGTCAAAAAAAGCGCGATCTGGTGGTTAGTAAAAAATAAAGCAGCCAAAAGACTAAAGCTCCGTCGGAATAAGCATTAACTACAATTTCCATAGATCGGTCCATGTTATATGCACACATAAAAGCTTAACCGTGTGTGTGTTTGTTTGTTGAATTTCTGACTGATAAATTAATTTACCCATTGAACAGTGCTATTAAATGTCAGTACAAATATCAATATGATGTAATAGAAGAATAATGTCCACATATACTAATTGCGTATGGCATATATTTAATTTTCCTGAAATAATTTGTCTGGGTATTAAAAAATGTAATTATTAATTAGGTCACAATGAAAATGTACTGGCAAAGTAAGATCTGGGGGTCAAACATTAGGACACGCAATGTGAATCACGCACATGACTGGACAGAAAGTGAGGCTTCTACGAAGGGGATTTCTACGCTAACAAGCCTCGAATCGAGGCTTCATCTGGCGTGCCCTTTAACACAAGCTCTGATGTCTCAGTTCAAATGTCATTTCACTAGTTGACAGTCATTCAAGATTTAGCGATCCAAACTTGCTAATGATGTGGGAACACAAATCGAAAAGCATATGTTGCCCACAAGAACGTTATGGCATCTCTCATAAAGGTGTGCTTCTTTACAAAGTAAACAATGGTCTAAAAAACACTTAGCCTCTTTGCTAATTAGCACACAAAATACCACTGGTATACTACGTCTGCCGCCTCACCGGAAGTTGTACCCACGTTTACAGCAGCGCCCCCCGGAAACTTGTGGATAGGAAAGCTAACCATAAATAACTTTTGGTGTGATTTGGCGCTATATAGAAAATAGAATTTAACTTGACCTTCAAGGGGGGCGGGGGGTGCCCCTAATATAATGGCAGGGGAAACACTGAAGGCAGAGTCATGGAAAATGTGACAAACCATGAATCCGTCAGAATCCTTAAAAAAAGGTGATATGCTAGGTAGTCTGCTGCATCTTTCACCAATGGCCAATCCAAATTAAGTGTGTATTCTTTTAAAAGCAACATTTACAAAAATATTTCACTATAGTATATCAATATCTGACCAATGCCCAGTTTTGTTTTGGAGGGCCCTAAAATACTTGAATTACTTTTTTTTTTGCCTGTTTGCTGCCTTTAAATCACTATTGACGTGAATGGGAATGCTAACCGATAACTTTCTCCAGGTTTTACAGATTTCTCTGGCTTTTATTCCAGGAATGGCACAGCTGAAATTCACTTTGCAAATCATACCTGGCCCTGGTTCTATAACTTCTTTGAAGATCACAGCAATGAGAAGTATTTGAACTTAGCGACGTCTACATTTGCATTCTGATTACCTCTGGAGTATGATTTGAATGAGATAAAAAAGCTTGACGCTCACATTTTCCTAAATGTTAAATACCTCACCCTTTTCAAAAATTCTATAACTCCAGTGTCAGTCATCAAAATGAAACCTTACACGCAGAGTTTTCCGAGTAAACACAGGCAACCGTCCCAGCACAGAAAATGTTTTCAGGCCCGTTTCAAAGGCCTTTTAACATTTCTCCGCCTTCTGCTCAAGAGCAGCCAGAACCTCATAAACAGCCTCTGTGGCAACAGCTTGTGAAAAAATGTCTGCAATGTTGTGGTTGTGCCCACACCCTGGGGTCAGAAAAGCTGGAGATATTCATAATTCAACTGTTGGGCCAATTATGCCCACCATGAGAGAGTTCAACCAGGTTGCGCATTTATCATTTTGATATCAGTGCAGTGATAGCTATAGGACTATAGCTTAATCAGCTTGTTCCATCGGGATGTTGAGGGCGTTAACCACAATATTTTATCGTTCCAAATTAAGTCAACGTTTGAAAAGGAAGTGAAAGCATTTTATGGAAACACAGATCTTTTATTGCAACATCGAAATGAATTGACTACAAACACCACCCATTGCACATACACATTTTTCCATATTGCAGTAAAATTGTGGCTATCTTTGTCTTGTTTTATAGATGCAATAATCCTTGCATAATGGTTTAAATATCAATCCTGAAAATTGTAATATGGATCATATGGCTGTTTGGAAATTGAACTCAGTATATCAGACATTTGCTGCTCAAGAAACGTTTCTTCTTATTATCAATGTTGAAAACAGTTGTGTTGCTTTATATTTTTGTGTATATTTTTATATTCTTTTCAGGATTTTTTGATGAATAGAAAGTTCAGAAGAACAGCATTTAAATTGCTTTAAATTGATCAAAAGTTATGATAAAGACATTTATAATGTTACAAAAGATATTTATTTCAGATTCAGTGCTGTTCTTCTGAACTTTCTATTCATCAAAGAAACCTGAAAGCATTCTACTCATCTGTTTTCAACATAATAATAATATTTTTTTTTTGAGCAGCAAATCAGAATATTAAAATGATTTCTGAAGGATCATGTGACTGGAGTAATGATACTAAAATTCAGCACAGGAATAAATTACATTTTATAATGTAGTCAAATAAAAAAACAGTTAGTAATAGTAAAAATATTTCATTTTTCATTTTTGCTGTACTTTGGATCAAATAAATGCAGGCTAGGTGACACGTCAAAAATCTTACTGTTCAAAAACTTTTGACTGGTAGTGAAAAAATAGCCGAAAAGTACCAAATCCAAAGGCCATGTCGCAGAAAAGAATATGAAGTTCTACATATGGATATCTTTTTACATATGTATTTATGTGAAGCATACAATCTTTAAATCTGTATATATCTGTATGTAATCTCTATGAGCGATGCAAATGATTTTATTGCTAATCTTTATCACTATCTCTGATTCAGCATTGTGGGTTTGTGGTATCAGAAAGAAAAGATAACCGCAGTATCATTGCAGTATAGAAAAAAATGCTGCGTGTATGCATTAATGTAGTCAATACGTGTCTGCATTATCTTTCAGACTATGAATACCATTAATAATACTCTTAATTTTTTTTAAAAAATGAGAAAATCAATACAATAAACTGTACAAACTGAACAGAATGATATACTGTATATTTGTATTGTATACTTAAAAGCTAGATACTAGTTTCTGAAAAGGAACGATTCAAAGAATTTACAGACAAAACTACACAACTGAAATGGTAAACATATACTTTTTCATTAAAGGAAAAAAGTGATTTTAGACTTTATAGTGTGTATATATATACAGTAGCATGAAAGAGTATCAAAGAAAATCTTGGTGCATTTACGCTTACCTTTACCATACTTATAGCTCACCCAGCAGGTTTTGACCTTGAGCATAGCCATGTAAATTCTGCAAGATCATTTCTGCTTTTGTCTGGAGAGAGGTGTGCCCACAGATCTTTTAAAATAGTTTGACCTTTACGTGACTCAGCATTGACCCTGGATATTTTTTACTTTGTTCTATATTTGGACTTCCAAAGTTCTCATAATTTGAGATACTTTGACAGTGGACTTTGAACATTTTATGATCTTGTGAAATCCATTCGCACTGATCCATGAACTTGACATTTTCTTGACCTTTAGGTCTGGAGGGAGACCCGGACCTGCAGTTTTTGCTGAACGGTGGAGACCTACTAAAGGTGAAGTCCAGGTCATGGAGGAAGTCCCGCTACTTTCGGCTGAATGAAGACCTCAAAACCATGTGGCAGCAGACAGGCAAGACTTTCAAGAGGGACTCCAGCTGTAAGTATCTCTGCTGTCCCTTTGTCCAGTTCAGTATCTGTTTGAGAGAAGTGAGGAAAACAGAATTCGGTCATATCATGAAAGTTAAATTTTACTTGAGATAATAGATCTTGGTATACTAAAGGTTGGAATATACACTACATGACTTTTAAAATCTGAACAGTTTTTTAAAACACTAGGCATCATACACTTACCGACTAAGGATCATACACTACCAGACTATTAAGTC